>APFE030141959.1:109812-120882 GCA_000404065.3 Pinus taeda
AAAGGAATATAATGAAAAATCAAGCTGGTAGTCCCGGTTTTGGGATCCAGTGGGAAATCTCTGTGTATATGTGTTTTATGTGTTATGCTCTCGCATTTTTATTTTTCATGTGATTTATAATTCGTATGCAGGTAATTTTTGTACGGGGTTAAAACCTACATTAAGGCATACCATGCAATAAGTGGACCATGATATTTCTTCCACCACACTAGATGAAATAATTATTGGATTGATTTCATCTATCACACTAAATATTTTTGAAACAGTCTACCCCTTTAAGACTCAATCTTAAAATAGATATACAAATAGGAGGCATGCAAACTAGAATGCTCATATATAATATAGAACCATTGATACAATATCTTGAGCAACATAAGTTGCAACTCAGGGTTGTGATAGAAGTAAAATTTCCCATTACTGACTAACATAGGATCAAGAGATAGAGAGGCACTAGTGAACACACTTCAATAATTAATTGACAACATTCAAGCAGAATACAATAACATGGTGGATCTGGAGGAATGACAACACAAGCAAGTGGAAATTGATTGGTTAGATAAAAACATGGATCATATATTCTAGGTTGCAAGTAAACTATAACTATTGTAGGCCCTCACACCAAATGCCACAAAAAATTCAAATAGCTACAAACAATAAATAATTGTGTAGCTATGGATTGGACACAAGTATAAGACTCTGAGGTAGGAACACCAAACAAGTAAAAGGCCCAAAATTTCATTGCTAGAGCCAAGCTACTCTTGTCTAAGTGGTCGAATGGATTAATCACATTTGAATGCTTCAAAAAATAGGTCATTGAAACAATGTCCTAATTGGGCCATTTATTTGGAGAGGAAGTAGATAAACAACCAAAGTTGACTCAAGGGAAATCCAACATGTGTGATTGACGCTAGTTGCCCCCTTCGTTTTTGGTAGACACGTGGTGGTGTTGATCCTACAATCAAAAAAATCTATAAATCACCACCTAGATTTTGATGCTGTTATGGAATAAAGAAAGATAATGATGTAAAGAGTTAGTAGCCCAACAATTTAAAAAAAGAATCTAATTTTTTAGGTTTTAACTAATATAAGGTTGAATATAAGTATTTAGATTCAAAGGAGAAACAAACGTATAGATTACCTTTACTATATTAGGAGTCATAGAATGACCAAGAAGAACCAAACTTTTATGAGTGTGAGGATATAATGTAAAATATTTGGCCTATATAGGGTTGGCTTGTATTACAATCTATAGGATGTTAGCTACCAAATAGTAGGTGTTGCATTTTGTAACCTTTAGCATTTGTACTAAGTTGTAGTCTTTCGAATAATGTTAAGATATATAGTAATGTTGATTTTTGTAATGAATATTAATGAATTTCTCAAAATTGTACATTATTCGTCCCTTATTGATTCGAGAGATTTCTTGTAATTAATAGTTTCATTTACATAATATGTAATTCATTTGTTAAGAGTTGAGAGATGTGTAAATTTTTAAATAGAGTTTAGAGATAGAAATGATTGTGGCCATCCTCTATATTTTTCTCAACCATCTAAATTCTTCGCAATGCACCACATGTAAAAACTTCCTTGTCTTCTTGGGTTTATATATTAGTGCTAGGATACAACCCCTCTATTATACAAGCCCATAAAACCTTGTCCGATATCTCGAACCAACACTACCTAATGTAAAACTATTCCTTGATTTTGTCACTTTTGTGAGTGAGAATAAAAGAGTTGGTAAACTTTTGGTGAATTCATCACCTCCTTAGTGTTTTTTTCTTTGGGGATCATTGAGAAAATTAGGGAAATCATTTTTTTATGTGTTAGATTGAAGACAATATTTTAGAGGAGATGCAAATTAACACCCCCACATAAAGGCAACATAAATAATTATTTCTTGTGAAGTCGTGCTTACAGAGGTAAAATGAAACAAGAAATATTCTCTATTCTTTTTTATTCCAACTTGGAAGAGTTACTTTAATTTCATCATTATAGCCACTTGTACTTGAACCACTTGTTGGTCCTTGTATTTTTGGACACCCATTTCATTATATCAAATTTTGTGATGTAATTAAGAACATATAATGTTGGGATGCCAACATTCATTCTACGATATCAAACTCTATTATATAATGCAATGTTTAGTTTTATTAATAAAAATACTAGCGCTAAAGAAAGGGGACAACCAATAGATTATGATTCCTTGGGGAGGGGGTAAACTTGACTTAAGAGGAAAAGTATATCTTGTGTGAATATTTCCCTTTGATGTGATGGTTAGCCTTCCAAATAATTTGAAATTTTGGGAAGATGGAGGGTCAAGGTCTGATTATAAAAATAAGAGGGAGAAGGAATTAAGGGGTTCTTCTTTTTCTTTCTTTTCCAATTTTTATCTCTTTTGTTACTCTCTCATAAAACTCTCTCTCTCTCTCATTTAGAAAATTTGAATTGGAAAAAGGATTGGTGACAAAACCTAGATAGGTTTAGACTTTATGACTAGTTATGGGTTGTAAGTGATAGCTTATGTGATAGGAAATGAATGTCTTGCAATTATTTTTTGTTTGGACTAGATGACCATGAGAACTAGGAATGGCCTTGGTTATCTATTGTACATAAAGCACTGAAGAAGGGACTACAGAGATTAGAGAAGGACTCCCTTGTGTAAAGTAGACATGCATTTTCATTTTTTAATGTTTAACAACTTAGTTAAGGAATGAAGGTTGAACATTGATATTCTTTCATGTGTGTGGGGGAGAGTAGCCTTCATTTTTTGTGTTAAATCTGGTTTGAAAAATGCTTGTTAAATCCTTGAGTTTAGTTTTTCCCTCAAGGCATAAAAATCTAACACGAGGGTGGTTAGATGTGAGAAAAATTGCTACATAGTTGAGCCTATGGTGTTGTAGAACATGGCTCATCCTACTTTATTTTCTAGTATTTTTTGGCTTCAATAGATAAATATTTATTTATGTTTTTAATGATATTTTTGGCATAATTTGTTTAGTGACATGCATTATTACTTAGTTACTCTATTCAAGAAGTTTATATATACATGCACATACCCTTTAACAAATTTATCATGGTTCTAGTTGTTATACTATTTGTTCTAGCTTTATAGATGTATTAAATTGTGTAACAACACCAGTTGAGGAAGATAAGCTTCCTAAATTATTTTCTAAACAGGTCATTTTGGAATTTTTGTTGTAACTTTTCTTCTAGGAGGTTCCAGAAGCTGAAACTTGGATCACAATAAGATGAAATCTTTTTGATCATCTAGTCCAATTTTCATATCTTGGGTAACAAAATTTTAGGAAATATGATTAGACAAATTTGGGCTTCTTAAATGCATCTTTAAACATGTCATGTTGGAATTTATGCTATAATAAACTTTGACCATAGTGAGGGCAATTCTCATTGATCATATGGTTCAACTTTCAGATCACGGGTCATGATATTTTAGGAGAGATGATCAAAGGGATTCAAACTTCCTATATTCTCTTAAAATAATGTATTAAATGGGTCATGTTGGCATTTATGCTATAAATTTTCTTTGGGAGGTTCTAGAAGTTGAATCATGGACCATAGTGAAGGGAAATATTGTTGATAATCTGGTCCAACTTTCAAATCCTGGGTCATGATATTTTATGATATATGATCAAAAGAAGCCGAGTTTCCTAGATGCTCCTAAAATCGTGCATCATATAGGTCATGTTGGAATTTCTACTATAAGTTTTCGTTTGGGAGGTTCTAGAGGGTGAAACTTGGACCATAATGAGGGGAACTTCCACTCATCATTTGCTTCAATTTTCAAAACTTGGGATACTATAATTTAGGATATATTCCCTAAAGAAGTTTGTATATTAGTTTACATGCAAAGTGTTTGAAAAAATACCTAAACGGTTTAATGATTCATTGCATGTGAATTGTTTGATGAAATGCTCCAATGAAAATTTTGCCTTGTGGATGGGGATAGCATTGTTGTATCATAGTACTATTTTAGTTTATCTATGCTTATTTTCATGTAAAGCATTTGAAGAAATGTCTTAAAGGTGTTATATTATAGTTTGCATACAAACTATTTGATAAAATACCTCAAAGATAGAAATCAAAAGTTGCATGATTGAGTGGTATATTTCAATTAGTGGTTTTTCTTATTTGATTTCATTCAAAACGTCTACAATAAAAATACTACTTAATTGGTTGTATCCAAAATATTTGAAGAAAGGTTTACATGTAACATGTTTGAAAAAATGTATGAGATATGAAAATTAAGTTTTCGCAAGTGTGATTAGGATAATTTTAGGAGTATGTGACAAAGCGGTATCAAAGCTTATTTTCAAGCTAGTAAAAAGAAAAAGAAAATTTTGGGTACCCTGTAACCTCTGTAATTCATTGAGGGAATTAGGTATGTGACAAAGTGGTGTGAGATCATGTTTCAACACTAGACCTAGATGGGGTCAAGAATAGATGAAATGAGAGCTCTGATACTATGTGACAAAGTGGTAGCAGAGCTAAATTTCAATATTGAACCTAGATGAGCTTGAGTATAGGAAAGAATTTAAGTTTTATATTAATATTTATGCATGCATGTGTACTTATGTGAAATTATTTTTTTGTATAAATTAATACACTAATGTTACTTGAAGACTAACTTGAGTTTTATGTAGCAAGATAAACATGCAAGATGTTGACTAGATTCCCTAATGCAACCCAGCAAAACTACAAAAATTTATGGTGAGTGATGAAGCCATAACTATGAGGGGGAATCTCTTAATTTATCTCTTACTATTTTTAATAATTTTCTTCAATATTTTGAGAAGTTGTCATATGTTGATGAATAATAGCATAGGAATGACAAAAATTCGAGAGATGAAATAGTTCAAAGATGCATGTCCATTGAATAGATATTAAATAATGATATGATAAATGCATAAAGATATGTTATATGCATACAATAATTGATGTGCATGCATAAAGAATCAGAGTAGTCTATATTCATAACATGATTCAGATGACTAATAGTGGTTAATGGTGAACATGTAACCAAGAATAATTTGACATCATGATTGGGAAGCCAATGAAGTGCTACATGTAGTCTTGTGGAATTAAGGCTATGGAAGATAAGGTGTTGATGAGAGAATGGTACAAGTGGCATTTATGCATGTCGATAGCATGTTGTGACAGTTTTGTGATTGCAATTCTCCTTGGGTTACCTTATGCGATCCCTAGAGGGAGGAGGATGGGAACACATGTTTGTTTGTGGGGTCTAGAGAATACCTAGAACCCCGAAGGCATATGAAACTCCTATAAGCCACAGGGCTCTGAGACATCCTTGGACAACTAAAATTGGAGACCCTAGAAGGATAGTGGCATAATCCAAGGGACTGTTGTGATTAGAGAAGGGGAGTGCACTACCTTGTGCTTAATGGTATGATGGGGGGATGTGAGATTCTTGGTTGGAGGTTTTAAGGGTTGGTGCCTTGACTTTGTTTGTGTATTATATTGGTTATGTATCATACTGGCTCTTAGTAATCTAATGTCATTTATGGAGTCATGGCCCAACCTATGAATGAACCACTATTGAACAAAACATAAGAAATAGAACCTACGGATAAGAGAAAATAAGAGCTTTGTTGTCATTCAATGGTTTCCTCAAAATAAGTGTTCTAATAATTATTGATTATGACTCTTAAATTTTATGCACACTTAAAGATTTGTTTGAATGCTTGAGTAAGTACATGATATGAATATATGATTTTAATATTGCATCAAGGAATGATCATGTTCGAAGATAGGTGTATTGATATAATGTGTGTTGAGACAACTGACATGCACACGAGTGCATGGGGAAGTGGCCCTAGCAATGTTACAAGGAAGAAAATTGGATTTGCATTAGAGGGTGATTGTCGATAAAGGATCATTCAAGGAGGGTTTAATTGGGTCAATATGAGCTATATGGACAATGAAGTCACAACTATAAAAATGACTTAAGAAGGGAGTTTCCCTTAACATAAAATTATGCTTAGCTGATATATTTTATTTAGGAAAATTATATGAATGTGCGAATGGTAAGAAAATAGAAACTGGCACTTGCTATATTTTGGGTAATACAATAAGGTTACCTAAAGAATTCCGTGCCACCTGGAATGTTCATATGGAAAGTGTGCAAAATTTATCTCTTGTTGTTAACTACCTAAAAGAAAGCAGTGTGCTTATGCTTATGAGATTTGTCATGTGAATGAATGAAAATAGGAGAGACTGAAAATTAAATTTAAAAATTAATGTGTATGAATAACATGGAATATGTGCAAGTATGGAAAATGTATGGCAAGATGTATATGCACATGTTTAGGTGCATTATTGAATGAATTATTTGAATGTGTAAATTGGATACATAGTGCAAATGGTGTTTATGAATATTAATTGAAACTTGTGTTAGCAAATGATATGATGGAGTTGTAACTAATATGCTAGTTTGAGATCATTTCAAGGGTTGCTAAATTTTGCAACATCAAGTATGCTAAGAATCCAATTGAACTCCTTGAAAAGAACTTACCTGATAATGCATGTGATGGTATCCAAGTAAGTAGGGAAAGTAGAAAGAAAAGGTAAAAGGGTAAAAGTTGGGTAAAAGTTCCTTTCAGTTGAATTAGATATATTTTGATTTTCAAATAATTGTCAACACAAAAATATTTAGTAAAATCTTAATAATGTGTGCATGCATTTTGTTGGGTCACAAATTTTTCATTTTTTCACCATTTTCATCATCCACATTCATTTTTTTGATTAAATTGACTCATTCTTTCACTCTTTAATCACTCCATTTACCATGTTTTTTTTCTGTAAAAAACCCATGATACATTTCTTCATGCTTTAGTGGTTGATTAATATCAATTTTCCTTCATTTTTAATAGATTAAAGAAGATTATATTTTATCTTGCTAATGGCGGTAGTTTTTAGAATTACTTGCAATCAAAGGTTGATTTCCCGTAATAAAATCCAAGGTTATTATACTTGTAGAACTCAAGGAGAAAATATGAAACCTAGATTTTGTTACTAGATCCCTCAATATGGTTTTATGTCCTTCACAACTTGCCTAGGTCGCATGTGCAAGCCTTCGTCGCAATCAAAGCTTCAACCAAAATTGCAATAATTTATCAGCAATCAACTTCTGCCTCAATTTTTGAGAAAAATATAAAACATAGATTTTGTGTGGAATATCATCATTTAGGAGAAACAAGAGCATAATCCTGAAAAAGTGCATGATTTAGGAGATATTGAATATTTTCTAAGACTATCAAACCCATTTTTTATGTGTATCCAATTTCCCAAATTTGCAAAATCTGTTTGAACAAATTTTTATTTTGGGGATTTGGTTCTATCATTTCTAATTGATAATTTATGTATAAATAAATTCTCATGAAGAGTGGGAGGAGTTATTCAATTATTCCATATGTTTATTTTAATAAGATATTGTTATATGTAATCATGTGTGAAGTTATTTAATAGATAAATACTCTTTGTGTTCAATGGTGTAGCATTTCCCTAAGCTCATGAATACTTTTTGCAACATGTTCCAAGAGGGCCCCTTGGTATGTGTTGTCTATTTGATTTTGATTGCTTTAGAAATGATTAATCATGTTTAGATTCACTCATTAGTCATTTTCATCAATTAACATGCAATCTATAAATTCCTATAATTTCCTATAGGTGGCAGTTTTGAAAATAGAGTGTTGATTAATGAAAAGATCATATTAGGATTATTGTATGTAGATGTCATTGTGTTTCCAAAGTGATATTTAGAAATTCTTTATCTTAGTTTAGTATATTTTAAGTCATAATTACAATATTGAATTGAATTTTAGCATATTTCATTTATCTGCAATTATTTCGAGTGCATTTTTTTTCTACTTGTAGAACACTAGTTTCTAACTTAATATCCTTCATTAGACTTCATGAATCTAGTTAACTGAATAGATTACATTTACAATGAAGCACCTAGTGTGATTGTGTGGTGTGTTCATTCGTATTTGGAGTTCTACCATAGCAAATTCATTAATTGGGTTAAAAGTTATTGAAAACGATCTTAATCATAAGCCAATTATGGATATTACTTGCCTTGAGTTGCATTTGTTTTCCCATAGGAACCCTCATCAACTAGTTCTACATATATAGTTCTTTCACTTCATAAGTTTACATACCTTGGGTTGAATTTTTTTTTTTTTTGAAATTTAGTTTACTAGATCACCTAATATTTTGGCATCATTGCCAGGGAGATGGAAAAGGATTCGTTGAAGAGATTTAGTTTTTGTTTAAAACATTTTAGGAATTCTCTTTATTATAATTTATATTCAAAAATTTAAACCTAAGGGAGTAGGAATATAAGACGGGAGGTAAGAAACTTCATGACTACCATAGTATTGTATGTAGAGTTTAAGAGATACTAGAAGTAGATTCATTTTAACACCTAGAGTTGGAGGAAGAATTCCTAAAAACTGAATTAAAACAATCCACATGTACTAATCCATGTGTAAGACAAGAAATATCAACTAGAAAAAAGATGTTAAAGAATCTGTTGAGCAAAGAAGGGCTCATTTCTACAAGGAATTTCTTAAATCCTTATTCTAATGTTAGAGCTATAACTAAAGATAGATCTAGTTTTCAAGAAGAGCATAAAATACATGAATGTTCCAAGAAGAAGATCTAAAAGGCCTTCCCAGTTATCCTTGCAAATTTGTAGAAGAAGTCCAAGAATCAGAACACAAACTAATCAAGATAAAATGTTGGAACTTGAGATTTAAGAATTTCTTGCATGTTTGTCATCAAATTCTATGTACAAGGAGCACATCTTAGAAGACATGCATGTTATGGTAATGGAAAACATACAACTTGAACAAGGGAGCCAAGGCACTCAAGATTACATTGAATCTTGGTTCCATACTATCAGTAGGCCTCAACACTCCCCATATTTGAACAAATCTTGAAACCTTATCATTTGAAGCAGTGGGCTCCTCATGTTTTGGTATTTCTTAAGGTGTATTTTCAAGTTTGAACATGAGTACAATTGTAATTTTGTTATGCACATGGTTACACTAGAAGTACTCCTACACTTGAAGGAGATCCTCTTTTCTTCAAGAAGAGTAGGATGATGTATTGTAAATAAATAAATGCATAAAATAGTAAAGACAAAAATAATCTTAGTTGTGAAAACCATCTTTCCTAGCGCACTTAGTAGGATTCTAGGTAGAAAACTACGTAACTAGTTGGATAGATTCAAAATAAAGCATGTTGGTGATGTTTATTTTATTTTTTATAAATAATATTATTTATGTGCTAAGTTGGATGATTGAATGTTCATTAAGGCTCTCCTTCCAACAAGTTTCAACCCGTCGACTTCAACACACTTTTGGGATTGAAATTAGAGACATTTTTGTGATATCATGGAGCCTGCATGCCTCAATGGAAAGTATCCTTTTCATTTTATAAGGAAATGCATCAATATTTCTTGGTAGGTGAATTCTATAGTTCATTCGACTTCAACAAATCTATTCATGACTGATAGAATGTATCGAGTGCCTTGATTCCCACTGACATGAACATCAAAGGTAGGATATTGCATTGGTTAACAACCCTCCTCAATGGTTGGTAATCTAATTGTTATTTCTTATGTTCAACATCAACACAATTTATTCACATATGCAAGATTGTACAAGGATGAACATGGATGAAGACCTTGTAGCTTATTAACGGCAATTGAGAGAATTTCCAATAGTTACAATAGTTTATTTGCCAGTTTCATGTAGTAGTAGTTTTCAACATTTTTCCAAGTTATTTTCAAACAAATTTACATAAGTCTCCTTCAACAAAGTTTGCAGATATCAATATTTCTTTCAGCAGTTCATGTTCTACATCAAATATTTGCAGCCTCTAGTCAACATACATGTGTTGTCTCACCTTCAACTCTCAAATCAACATTATCAGCAAAATAAAACAGAAAATTCCTTATTTATATCTACACCACAAAACCAATGTACAAATCAGAAAATTATACAACAACTATAGGTAAAGAAACAAAGGTTCAATCAGTGTAAATGATATACATAAAATTATTGTAATTAAAGGTTGAATTTCCATAATGACTTCCAAGGTTAGCATATTTTCATATCTCCATATAAAATTCTGGAACATGGGTTTTCTTTCTAGAACCATCAATATGGTTATGTGTTGTTTATATCAAACCTAGGTTGCACAAGTCAGCTCAAGCTCTTATTCAAAGTTATAGTCAATGTCTTTTTCTTCATATACAAAGCAGACAATGATTTGTTAATATATCATAAACCATGCATTGGATCACTGCGAAATTTGGATCATAAATGCATCAAGGTATATTCAATGAACACAAAAAATTTCAATCAATTCCAATGTATTATTTTCAAGAAAAATGGCCATCGTTACCTTCAAACATTTTGCATTTTTCATGATATATGTGCATCAGATGGAAGTGAAAGCTAGTAGGTAGATGCACTATAGTAAGGTGAATGAACATAGAAAAATAAATTCAAACTTATGCATATTTTATAAAAAATCATCCACTATTACCTACAACCAATTTTCATTTTTGTAACACCCCCTCCTCCCAGGTCCACCTAAGCGACCTACCAGTCAGGGTAAACATGCGACGAGAGAGGTAACTATAAGAGATTAAACTACCTTGGTGACCTTAAGGAAATGGAATCAACGTAACATATCAAACAAACCCACCCACATCAGCAACAACACCCTTAGGAGACATGTCAACCACTCATACATCATTTCCCTAAGTCCCACAGATTATTTAAGCCTTTTAACCCCTAGTCTCTTTCATGCTATAGCCAAGATAGTGCCCAGAAGCCAAATTCGCTCTCATAGGCTTATGTGTCAGCATCCCTGGACTCTTTTTAGCAAACCTGTGCTAATGTCCTTGAGATTTGAGCCACTTTTCTAGCCCAGAATCCCAACCTCTACCCAAAACTTGTTACAACCTCCAAAATCCATCAAAAACTTGATGACAAGATAAAAATAAAATAAAATAATAAT
>APFE030141959.1:121037-178175 GCA_000404065.3 Pinus taeda
AATAATAAATAAAATAAAATAAAAAATCAACCTTAGGGCTAGGCCTGAGCATCCCCAACCAAGACTGACATTTTGTCAAACACTTGGCATTAATGCAACCTACAGGTCTAGGATACAAGACAGATCATAAGTGACTGAAAGAACTTATGAAACATAACTAGAAGGATCACCACATTCTCCATTGAACTATTATATCATCAATTAGGTCTTGCACCCATCCATTTAAAAATTACAAGTAAATACATGAAATGAACTAGTCATATAACCATACTTATAACCAGCATAAAACCATATAAATATCATATATATGACAACCATCAAATCCACATATAAATGAGTGCAAAAGTGAGAGAACTTAACGTTTATTAATCATAGGAAAATTTGGCCATGTTCGGTACTTCCATGTACTACCCGACCATAGACATGGTTGTACCAAATATCTCTTTCAATTAGTTACCCATGTGTCATATTCCAAGCATGAATGTGGGATCTCACAGAACAACCAATCCAAGAACAATCAAGGGAATCTAGAGGTTAAACCACTTCTACCCTCATCAAACTGTGATCATAGCAAAATTCAGTTCTCTAATTACAATCTAACCAAACTTAGAATTCCATATGGAATACATCGCTATCCTTGAGGAATTTTCCATCTCCTTGTCTCTCAGGCTTTACTGCAATCCAATCCTGAATCACTAGACCTTGAACCGAGACCAGTCTCTCAAGCTTTATCACAATCCAAACCTAGATCATTAGGCCCTAAATTGAGACTTATCCCATAGCCTTTACTGTGTATCCCACCAAAATCTGTCAAGGGATTCCTAGGCCTTTGGGAATGAAACTTGAGACCACCTTCACCCTAGATTTTGAAATCCATCTAGCAAACCAAAGCTCAAAACTGAGATAAACATCCCAACATACCATGGCATCTAGAAAAAGGCAAGGCTAGGTTGAAAACCACTGTCATAACCCAGCAAAACCATGCCACCAACAACAAGCGAACCATACACCAACATGCAAAGCCATGCATGTCCAAACTAGCTAGGAAATCACACACGCAAAAGGTTAAGTATTCCTACTAAATCTACTTGATCCTACTTTTGCTTCCTTAATCCTTGCTTTCCTTCCTTTCCCTTTGCTTGCTTTTCCTTTCTTGCTCCAAAGATAGAGTGCTCCAAGAAATCTCTAAGTGACCAAGAGTGAGAGAGAGAGAGAGAATAATGAGAGATATCCAAACTTGAACTAACAAAAGATTACCAGCTAACCCTCATAAGCCTTTTTATGAATGATGCCTCTATTTTCTTCATTTTCCATTATTTTCCTTCAATTTCCTCCTCACATGCAACCTGTGACCTTTCATCTTATTTTTCTCCTAATTCCCTTTATTTTCATAAATAAATGTGCCAAAAATGTATTTTTTCCTTTTAATGTCTTTGCCTTAGCCTTTGCCAATTTCCCTTAGCTGAAACACACATCTAGTGATGCCCACTGGGATATCTTTGCCCAACATTCAGCTTGGAATAAGTGTCCCTTAACCATGGTCTTATTTTTCCTTTATTAACTTTTATTACATGGAATTATTCACTAGGGTTGTTACAGAACCCTCCCCCTTGGGGAACACCTTCCTTTGTATTAAAACACACCATGACCTCAGCAAAACTATTGAAAAGTGAACATACTACCCATGGAGCTTTATAACTTAGCTCGTTGCGGTATTTATAATGAAATACCTACTCAAAAGCAAAACATCATGAAAAGATAACAACCATAACAACACGACACCCATATTGCTTATTGAAGCTTTATAACTTATCTCATGGCGGTATTTACATCCATATACATATACATACATATACCAAAACATCAAAAAAACATATGCCAAACGTAAACCAACATCAAACCAAAATTTCTTTTCCACAACCGACAAATAATGAAGGATACATGGCCCACATCTGATCTATCATTTCCCATGTAGCTTCTTCAGGCCCAAATTTCTTCCATTGCACTTTAGCTTGTTCTATGGCTCTGTTCTTGAGCATGAGATGTTTTCGCTGCAATATGCACTGAGGCTCCAGCTGGAACTCTTCTTTTTGCTCCATATGCAATACAAACCAATCAACAACATGATTAACATCCTTTATATACTTCTTAAGCAATGAAATGTGGAAACCATCATGGAATTTCACTGTTGGAGGTAGTGCAAGTCAATATTCCACTAGTCCAATCCTCTCAAGGATTTTGAAAGGCCCATAATATCGTGGTACCAACTTGGCACTCGATCCAATCCTCAAAGAGCTTTTCTTGGGATTGATACACAAATATAAATGCTCCCCAACATGAAACTGCTTGAATACCCTGTGTTGATCCGCATAACTCTTCCGTCTATCCTGTGATGTATTTAGATTATTCTTTATAACCTGTATTTCCTGATCTGTGTCTACCAACATATCTAGTCCAATAAGTACCATGTTCAATGGATCACTCCAATTGATGGGAGTGTAATAACTCCACCCATAAAATGCCTCGAAAGGACTCATCCTCGATGACTCCTTATAAGAATTTTTGTATGAAAACTCAACCAATGGAAGATAATCCTCTCATTTCCTCTATTGGTGCATCACATACATCCTCAATATATCCTCCAAGATCATGTTGACCCTCTCTGTATGTCCATCTGTCTACGGACGATAATTTGTAGTAAAGGCCAATTTTGTACCCAAAGATGCAAATATCTCCTTCCATAACTTGGAAGTGAACTTTGCATCCCTGTCCAACGCAATCTTATTTGGAACACCATGCAATCTCATTATCTCTCTGATGAACACCTGTGCTACCTCATGGGTTGATTACATAGTCTTTACTGGAATGAAGTGAGCTATCTTACTCAACCTGTCAACCACAACCATAATAGAATCATGTTGAATCACTTTCCTTGTAATACCTATGATTAAATCCATGGAAATGACCTCCCATTTCCATTCTGGAATCACTATAGGTTGTGGCAGACCACATAGATCCTTACATTCTGCCTTTACAAACTGACAATCTAAACATCTAGCCATGAAATCTGTGACTTCCTTCTTTATATTTGGAAAATAGTAGAAATATTTACCATCATCAACATCTTATGATATCCTAGATGACCCGAGTATGGCTTGGCATGAAACTCCCTCAAGATAAGATTCTTGAGCTCACTGCAATTCGACACATAGATCCTGTCTCTAAACCTCACCAAACCATCTGTTGTGAGACGATAGTCTGCATCCCGATCACATGTACATGTGCTCTGTTGTAACTTGTGCATAATCTCCATGTATTTTTCATCCCATTGTCCTGCTTGCAAGATCCTATCTTGTAACTCTGTCCCATAAGAGCTCATAGCTGTTATATGATTTACATGTACCATCCTGCTAAGAGCATTTTCAACCCAGTTCTTCTTCCCTTTGATGTATCTGATCTCAAAGTCGAACTCAATAAGGGTAGCCAACCATCTAGCTTGCCTGGTATTCAAATTCAACTGGTCAAACAAATATCTCAACCCACTATGATCGTTCATCAATGTAAACCTCCTTCCTAGAAGATAGTGCCTCCACATCTTCAATGCATGTATAATTGTCGCTATCTCAAGATCATGCATTGGATAGTTTTGCTTGTGCTCATTCAGTTTCCATGACTCATGGCACATTACCTATCCTTCTTGCATGAGAACTCCACCAAGTCCTCTCTTGCAAGAATTTGTACACACTACAAACTCCTTGTCCGGATCCGCAATCTTTAGCACTAGTGCATGTGTTAACAACTGCTTAAGCTACTCAAAACTTGCCTCACATTCTTCTGTCCATTTGAACTTCTTACATTTATGTTGCAATGATGTGATAGGATATGCAATGTGTGAGAAGTTCCTGATGAACCTCTTATAGCAAACTGCAAATCCCATGAATGATCTCACCTCATCCACATTCTTAGGAGTTTCCCACTCCATGATGGCCCTTATCTTTTCTGGATCTACTGTTATGCCATCCTTGGAGACAACATGCCCCAAGTAATGTACCTTAGTTTGAAATAAGTTGCACTTGCTAAGTTGAGCATATATTTGATGTTCTCTTAACAATTTCAACATTTTTGCTAAATGCTCAGCAGGTTCTTCCTCATTCTTAGAATATACCAATATGTCATCAATGAATACAATAACATACTTGTCCAAATAAGGACACAACACACTATTCATCAAACACAAAAATGTAGCTGGAGCATTAGTCAAACTGAATGGAACAACAACAAACTCAGAATTCCCATACCTGGTCCTAAACGCAATCTTGAAGATATCCTCTTCCTTGATGTGTACCTGATGGTATCCCAATCTCAAGTCAATCTTAGAGAACATTGTTGCTCCCTTTACCTAATCAAACAAATCATCAATCCTCAGCAAAGGTGATCCAGGTGGATGTTGGTGGCCACCCACCTATTCCTCCTAGACCACCGCCACTATCTCTTTCAGCTTTTTTCATTTCCTTAATTGTAGCATAGTTTACTATTTTTGGCAATTTTTCAGGTCCTAAACTTCTGGAGCCATTTTGAGGTATTGTGCACATCAAACAAAGATCGTATGCCAAAGTTATGACCCCAGGAAGTTGACGTACCAATTTACCTAAACGGGGCCCATAGCTTTGGCACTTCATCTCCTAGGGTTAGGTTTTTGGATGTCTAGGGTTTTCCATTGTTTCTCAATAATAAATAGGCCTATGAGCCTCATTGTAACACAATTAAGAGGCATGTAGCCGCCACCTCTCTTCTTAGAGATAAGCTACCATTGCCTGAGCTAGTCTTATTTCCATTTCGTTTGTAAGCATATTTTAATATTTGATATTAATGAAATGAAGTGTTAGTTTGACTGCATCTTTGCATTTATCGTTATATCTATACTTTGTTGCGTTCCTTTTTACATTTGGATCAGTGGTATAAGAGTTGTATGCTCTTTCTCTTTTTTTCTTTGCATGTCCCCAACGAGGTCGAGATATAAGGAGTTAAGGCTTGAATTGGTCTAACCTTTACAAGACCATTCTCACAAATCCTGATGGCCTCCCATTGGGGAAGAAAAGAAAGGCAAGGGGGTAGGATATCCTTTCAAAATCTTGCTCGAAGAAGACCTCGAACGACATAGGAATGTGATGATGGACAACTTTTCCTAGATCCTTCAGCGGCTACCCAAGAGCGATGCATCTACTTCTAGCAGCTACCATGGAAGTGCCACACCCTTTAATGTACAAGTTAACTTTGACATTCCCATATTTGAGGGTCAGATAGATGCGAACACCATAAAGAAATGGTTAAATCTACTAAAAGGATATTTTTCTGTTCATGATTTTTCCAGCCATGAAAATATTACTTTTTCTCTTCTCAAAGTCGCCTACCACGTCAAGGACTGGTAGGAAACCTACTATGAGAAAAAAGATGAAAGTATGCCCTCATTATTTTCAGCGGTACCCACTTGGGATTCATTTCCGGATGCCATCAAGGAGCGGTACTACCCTATTGTGAGATATGAGGATAAATACATAAAGTGGACCACACTGTGACATGGAAGGGACCAAGACATGACAAAGTTTACCAATGTTTTTCATACCCTTCGCATGAAGTTGGGTATCAAGGATTTTGAGAAACATTTGGTACTCAAGTATTGTGGTTGCCTACACACATACATCCAGGATTATATGCAGTTCCTAGACATCTCCTCACTCGACACGGCGTACTGATACGCTATCAAGATCGAGTAGAATATTAAACAAAAAAAGTGAGACTTTGGATCTGCGAATCCAAAGCAAGGGAAAGGTGCCCCCAAACCACAGAGAAAAGGGAAAAGCGAAGGTGGGGTGACCCAGGATAACCTGTCAAAGCCATAAGCAAAGAACAACACCACGAAGACAAAGAAGGACACGAGAAAGTGGTGTGAGTTCCATAAGAGCTCCACTCACAACACAAGTGAGTGTCGAACCAAGCAGTCACTGGTGGCCGACCTGAAGACTTCTGAGTCTGACGCCTGTTTTGACTCTGAGTTAGAAGCCTACAAGGGAAATGACAAAGAGAAGAAGATCATCGACACAAAGCCTAGTGCCACTGTGGCCACCACCAAGATCTAGAATATTCAACCTAAAGATCCAGAAGAGGGGGAGAACCTATTCCACTCATAGATGTGGGTGAAGGGTTCTCCGCTACAGTTCATTGTCAACAATGGGAGCCAAAATAACCTCATTTCAACATAGGTCATGAATTGGTTGCGCTTACTACCTAAAAAACATCTACAGTTGTACACCATCAAGTGGCTTCACCAAGGACAAGATCTTCAAGTCAACTAGCAATCTTGCCTTCCCTACCACATCAAGCCCTTCACAAATGAGGTATTGTGTGATGTTTCTCCTCTTGAAGTTTGTGATGTATTATTAGGACAACCATACTTATGGAAGTGACATATTGTATATGAGTCTAGACCTCGCTCTGTTATTATTTCTTTGGGTACTCAGTTATACAGGATACCCGAGGTAGCTCCACCTATCGCCATCTCTTTGATCTCTACTAAGAAATGTTGTAAGGTCATCTCCCAAACTTGGAAATTTGTTTTCTTTCTGATTCGCTCTCAAAATAAGGGGAAGGTCATAGCCACATCCATGGAAGTAGAAGAAAGTGGATACGGTTGTGGAAGAATACAGAGGCGTTCTCCTCACCCACAACAGTACCCTTGCATTGTCAGGTCAAGCATTCAATTGATCTGACCCCCATAGCACCTCTACCTAAAGGGCCAATATATCACCGCTCCATTCTAGAAAATGAAGAGATCAAGCAGAAAATCGAGGAGTTTTTGTAGAAAGGGCATATCCGACCAAGTTCCTCGCCTTGTGAGAGCCTGATTGTTATTGTACAGAAGAAGGATGGGACCTGGAGGCTTTGCATTGATTATCGGGCACTAAAAAAAATATATGTCAGGAATAGGTATCCAATCCCATAGATTGATGACCTGTTGGACCAACTCAAGGGGGCCAAGTATTTCAGCAAGATCTATCTAAATTCTGGTTATCACCAGGTTTCAATAGAGCCCACAAATGCATGTAATACTGCCTTTAAATCCAAGGAAGGCTTTTTTTAATGGTTGGTTATGCCCTTCAGGTTAATAAATGCCCCTGCTACTTTTATGAGTCTAATGGATGACATCTTGCAGCCCTTCACCAACTCATTCGTGGTGATTTATCTGGACGACATCCTCATCTTCAAGAAGAGTTGGGAAGAACACTTACAACACATTTGGCAAGTCCTTCAAACCCTTCGACAACACAAACTGTGTGCCAACTTGGACAAATGAACCTGGGCATAAGTCAGGTCCAATACTTGGGATACATCATAGATGACTGTGGCGTGTATGTGGACCCATCCAAGATCCAAGTCATTTGGGATTGGCTAGCCCCGACCACTCTAATGGAGCTTCATAGCGTTTTGGGCCTTGCAAATTTCTTTCGGAGGTTCATGTTGGGATTCTCCCATATCACTTTACCTTTGAGTCAGATTACTAATGGTGGGGCAAAAGCAAATATTTCCTGGATCGAGTCCCAACAGAAGGCGATCGTTGAGTTGAAGCACCGCCTCTACTCTGCACCATTACTCACACTGTCAGACCTGCAGCAGCCATTTGAAATCGATACAGATGCCTCAGACTATGCTATTGGTGCAGTCCTCACCCAACACAGGCATCCAGTGGCCTATCATAGTGAGACGCCTTTCGATACAATTCGGAAGTACCCCACCTATGATAAAGAGATGTATTCCATCGCGCAAGCTTATCGACAATGGAAGCACTACATTCTGGGGAAGGAGATGGTCATCCACACCAATCATCAACCTCTTCAATTTATACAAACACAAGGGAAGTTGCAGAATGATCGCCATCAGAATTGGTCTACATATCTACAACAATTCCACTTGAACATTAAACGTAAAAAGGGTAAGCACCAATCATGTTGTAGACTACCTCACTCAGCCCCCAGTTGCAACACTTACTATTGTTCTCAACTCTTGTGGTCACGAGACTTGTGGAACAGACCACAACTAATCAGATTATGGAAACACAGATCAAGAACACTCGCCAGCAGAATATCCAACTATATTGGGTTTTCAAAGTTGTCCAACTCCTGCACCAAGCCAAGTGGCTCACCAGGGACCAAGTTCAGCGGAAGTTTCCCCATCCCATGGAGGCACTCAACATAATGGGGACCATTGCTTCCTAATGGGGTAGGAATGATCCAGGTGGATTTCTATGGCCACCCACCTATTCCACTTGGACCCCCACCACTATCTCTTTCAGTTTTTTCGTCTCCTTAATTGTAGCACAGATTGTTATTTTTGGCAGTTTTTTGGGTCTTGAACCTTCGGAGCCATTTTGAGGCCCTAAACGATGTTTTTTTGCAAAAACGAGTGCCAATATGGGTTTTACATTAACATTTTCCATTTGGAAGTTGTATTCCTCTGATAGACATTTATAACAAGGTATTGTGTGCTTCAAACAGAGATCGTATGCCAAAGTTACGATTCTGAGAAGTTGATGTACCAATTTACCCAAACGAGGCCCATGGTTTTGGCGCTTCATCTCCTAGGGTTAGGTTTTTGGATGTTTAGGGTTTTGCATTGTTTCTCAATAACAAATAGGCCTCTGAGCCTCATTGTAACAAGGTTTAGAGGCATGTATCCACCAAATCTCTTCTCAGAGATAAGCTACTATCACCCAAGCTAGTCTTATTTCCATTCTTTTTGTAAGCATATTTCAGTATTTGATATCAATGAAATGAAGTGTTATTTATGTTGCCTCTTTGCATTTATGGTTATATCTGTAATTTGTTGCATTCTTGTTTAAATTCGGATCAAAAGGGTACCTATTCTTGGTTGTTACTTTATTCAGTTGCCTGTATTCAATGCACAATCTAAGAGTACCATCTTTCTTCTTTACGAACAACACTAGTGCACCCCAAGGTGATACACTTTCCCTAATGTATCCCTTGATACACTTTCCCTAATGTATCCCTTGTCAATCGTCTCCTTTAATTGCAACTTCAACTCTACCAATTTTGGTGTGCTTATCCTGTAAGTTTCTTTTGATGCCGGAGCTGACCTTGGCACCAACTCAATAGAAAAGTCTACCTCCCTATGAGCTGGGAACTTTGTAATGTCCTTAGGAAATACATCCTAAAACTGCTGCAAATAAGGGTACCTATTTAACACATCAGTATCCTCAACCTCCTTACCTATGTCACTGGAAATGTGTATTGCAAACATCACACAACCTTTTCTACAACTACGCTTAGCCTGCATAGCGGTAACAATCCTCACTGATGTAGGCTTCTTCTTTCCCTACAAAGTCCTCTTTTCTACACTATCACCCACACACTCAGTGGCCATGTCGAAGCAATCCACCTTGGTTTTGTGAATCTATAGCAAATCCATACCCAAAAGCATACTATATGATCCCAATAGAAATACATTCAAGTGTGTTGTTGTAGGCATACCATTTAACTCAAATGCACAAGCTCTTACCCAATGGTGAACTTGCTTCTTTGTACCTATAGGAAATTGTACCAACCAAGATTTTTCATGCACTTCTTTTATCAAGCCACACTTATCCATAAGGTTGGGATTAATATAACTATAGTTAGATCTAGTATCAATCAAAATAGAAACAACTTGATCACAAAGCTTACCATCTATCTCAATGATCAATGCTTGATGATTTGCCCACCCGTTGTCCATAATTGCATAGATCTAAGGAATGTTATGACCAACATCACCAACTCTATTCACCTCCTTAGCATTGTATATATGGGATCTACCACCACTTTGTTATTGCGAACAATCTCTCTCACGATCATCCTTACCACATATCCAACATTGCAATGGTTCCCTACCACCACCTCTAGCTTTCTTCTCTCCACATCCCTTCTCAATTGTATTGAATCTCTTGTAAGGAGCTGCATTTTCTTTCTCACTTTCATCTTGACATATTCCTCTCTTTGGTGGCCATTTTCCTTTAGCTTTCTCATTTCTCTTCAAGTCAGGCTTAGACTCAACTTTGCGCTTTGACTGCTCATAAAAATGCTTCAACTTTTGGATGGCCTTATCCAATGATCTATGCTCATTGAACTCAATTTCGTCTCTGTATGCTATTGGAAATCCAATGATGAATCTCTAAACCTTGGCCTTCTCCTCCCTAAGGTAAAGCACATATCTCAATAGCTCCAAACCTTGCTAGTATACTCATGCCATAGGACCCATCTGCATCTCATAAAACTCCTTAGCTCTGTCATCATAGTACCTCTCCGACAAGTACTTCCTCTTGAAGAGCCTTTCAAATGCATGCCAAGTCAAATCCTCCTCATGTATACTTTTGACACTCTTCATGTATTCCCACCAAATATCTGCTTTACCTTTGAGACTAAAAGTGGCTATCTTTGCTTTCATGTTTTCTGAATAATTATGCAATCAGAAGAAGTTCTTCATACCAAGCAACCATGTATCTGCATCATGCGATTTCTTCATCTCTCCATCAAAGATAGGTGGCTTCGCTTTCTTAAAATCATCTGGAAAGTATCCCTTATCATTCCTCTTGTCAGGATGATAACGATGACAATCATGATTCCTGTCAAAACCAGAACTAGAATAGTACGTGTCTATCACCTCTCTTGTCCAGAGTGTCCAACAACTTGCCATCTTTGATCATGTCAGATCTATTCGACCTATGTCTACTAAGATACCTACTTCCATATGCCCCATTATTTCTATCCTCCTGTCCATGGCTAATCCGAAGTGGCCCTTGTCGCTACAATTTTGAAAAACTCTGAAGTAATATCACATTCACCTCTGCTTCTTTCTCTTTTGCTTGCATGATTTTGTCATTACCTTCTTTGCAACTCCTTATTTCTTGGTTCAAGCTTCTCAATGTGTCTACCAAGTCAGAAGAGTTCCCCACACCACACTGCCCATCTGATACATACGGATATTTTGTGTAGTCTACTACCTTGCTAACCATCTGATCTCTTTCCTACAAGGCATATTATGTCAACTAACCCAAATCACAATAAACAAGTGTACCTTACATAATTCGAGGAGGATACCTTGTCTACAAGATCATCAAATCAATGTGATACATGTATAACATAATCATAAGAGCATATAGATATATATCAAATAAGTGCATCAACGCATAAACATCATTCTAGTTAGAGTCCAGTCATCAATGCAAGGCCATATCAACAATGCATGATATGACCTTTGTAATAGCCCTGGTTAAAATTCCATGTAATAAATGTTAAAAACAATAACCATGGATGACTGGGACACTTATTACAAGTTGAATATTGGGCAAGACATCCTAGGGGGTGTTCATTTGGTTTTTTATGGCTAAGGAAATTGGCAAAGGCAATGGCTAAGGCATTTTGGCACATTTATTTATGAGAATAATGGAAATTAGGATAAAAAGGAGGTGAAAGGTCATAGGTTTCATGTGAGGAGGAAAATGAAGGAAAATAATGGAAAATAAAGAAAATAGAGGCCTCATTCATAAAAAGGCTTCTGAGGATCATTTGGTAACCTTTTGTCAGTTCAGTGTTGGAGCTCTTTCTCATTATTCTCTCTCTCTCTCATACTCTTGGATACTTAGAGATTGCTTGGAGCATTCTTAGAGGGTGTGGCATACTTGGATTCTTGGAGCAAGAAGGCAAAGGAAGAGTAGGAAAGTGCAAAAAGGCATCGACATCAGCATTAGCAGCTACATCGGATTTTCTTGCAGGTACTGAGTTGTATGTATGATTTCTTCACTAGTTTTGGAATGCATGGCATATGCATTTGGTTTCTTGGTTGTGATCTGTCATTGGCATGGAGGATTTCCTGCATCGAAGTTTATTTCCTAGCCTTGCCATTTCCTGGATAGTCATGGTGATTGTGGGTTTTCTTTCATGATTTTTTTGTTCGGTTGGTTCTCATGATTCCTTAGCTTGGGTTGAGCTATTAGTTCTTGGAAGCCCTGGTTAGACAAACGCTCTGGAAGCCCTGTAACAGCTTGGGTTGAGTTACTAGTCCTAGAAGCCTTGGTTGGAAAAACACTGTTGAAGCTTGATGGTAGTTGTGGGTTGAGTTACTAGTCCTGGAAGCCTTGGCTAGAAAAATGCTCTAGAAGCCCGACAACAGTTATGGGTTGAGTTACTAGTCCTGGAAGCCTTGGTTGGAACAAATTCTATGGAAGCCTTAGAAGGCTTGGATGGAGACCAATATGATGATGGTTTTGGTGATGTCCAACCATGAGGTTGAATCACTATTTGATGGGTTGAGGTGGATGGCCTCTGGAATACCTAGATGAGTTTTGATTGATGTGTTCTATGAGATCCCACATTCATTCTTGGAATATGGCACGGGGGTGAATGGATGAAGAGAAATTTGGCTCAACCATTCTACTATCAGGTGGAACGTGGTAGTCCCATCTTTGGTTGGTTCATTTCATTCATTAATGACAAATGCATTCCCTTGATTTTCATGTGTAAAGGTACTAATGTATTTATGGATTTGATGGTTGATATGTTTATTGTATTTTTGTTCCTATTGTGTTGGTTATATGCACATTTTATGGCAGTAGTTATGTATTCCTTTTAGCATTTTTTTACTTTAAAGTGAACGGATAATGTGGCTATAACCTAATAGATAATAATGCAGCTAATGGAATGAGGGAACAATGGTTCATAGTGATTCTCATATAAGTATGAGATCCCTACACTTAATTCTATTATTTACACCTGTTGGCTACATGTCGACGATATGTTTGACAAAATGCATGTCATGGCTAGTAGGGATCTAGTCAAGGTCTTGAACAAGTATTTTCTTTAATGTTGACATTTACATGATAAGTTACTGATCTGAAGAGATGGTTCAGTTCTGGGCAGTGACCTGGGCTCTGGGCCTGAAAAAGTGTCTCAAATCCCATAGTCGCTAGCATAGCACTGAAAATTTTCATCCACAGTCACTGGCAGGCAGGATTGTGAGAGCAACTTTATTTCGTTGATCGCTCCCTTGCTTGTATCATCAAAGCAAATATGGCCCAAGAGACCTAAAAGAACAATGGGACCCAAGGACGGGTTATCTAAGTGGTTTACTTGTCCTCTAAGCGTTCTGTTGATGATGTTGGATGTTTGTATGGTGTGTTTCCATCGGTTCCACTTCCTTAATGTGACTTAGGAGTTTTAATCATATCATAGTGTCCTCTCATCACATATTTACCCCATCTGGCATGTTGCTTGGGTAGATGTGTGAGGAGGGTGTTACAACCTCATGCATGACAACAACCATTACTCCATTGTACACATTGCCACATGGAACTATCAACATGCATAAGCAATGGCTAATCAACTACACATATGCATGAACACATGTAGTCGAGCATAAGTGATCAGTTCTTGTAACCAACCTACAAGACTGATACATGTAATCAAACCTACAAGAATGCACCTAATATACAATGATGTAGTCAAGCTACATATAATCATGCAAGTGACATATAACCATATGCAACCAGTCAAATACTGATGACGATGCATTCCAAAAATTTAGTCATGAAGTTCCTCATGAAAACCTTACTACCATCATGATCAACATCAAGAAAATGTAACAAGCACATGGAATGCAAGTGTAAGAGACACACATGTGTTAAACTTGGAAACTAGGGCCAAACTCCATGTGGGTCACCTTATTTATGGTAGCTGATATTTTTTGTAGATTCCTCTTGTTGAGAGGTGTAGGATTGATCTAAAGATCATCTGATTCCGACAATTATTTATAGAGATATGAATTTATTTGTATTTACTTGACAAATTGTCAAGGTCGGCAAGCAGCTAAATGTGTGCCACACATGCCCAGAAAATCATATAAGTACAAGTGAGGTTGATTCATTCTCAACTCATCTCATCTCAACTCATATTCACTCTCCTCATCTTATTGGGCAAGCAAGAAGGACAAATTAGGGCAGCTTCTCTCACATGTGCAAGAAGAAGGACAAATTAGGGCAGTGTTGACTGAATTAGGGCAACATTGACTTTCTGGGCATTGTTGACATTTCTAGGGCTGCGTTGACCAAATGTTGGGTTGTTTTATGGAGCATTGACCAAGGGAAGACCTGCACTAACTTTTTAGGGGTTGCGTTGACCAGCGTTGACCTAAAAGTTGACCAGCGTTGACTAGTTAGGGTTGACCACAGATTACTGAACTTTTGACTGATTATTGTGGACTATTTTGGGTTGTTGAAGATAGTTGTTGAAGACTGAGCTTCAAATTGACTAGAATTCAATCCGGGGCTGTTTTAACCAAGTTTGACTTTCTTGATTTTAGGGTTTGTTGCTGCTGTTATAAAATTACAGAATTCTAAATTGCATTATTTCTCTCTGTTGAACTATTGAAGATTAAAGTAGAATTGATCAAAGGGTTTCCCTGCATTGGGGTTTGTCCCTGACTAGCCACCACATCTTTTGTCTCTTGTCTTGGCTTGTTTTCTATCAATCGTTTAATGTTCTATCCGCACTTTACTTTATGTTTATGTGATTGCTAAACAGTGGCTAATAAAAATATTTGAAGTAAACTGCTCTAAGCATAGAACATACCATAATTTAACATGGTATCAGATCTAAGGCAAAGACAAAGCCCAAGCAAGAGAAAGGGCTAGAGAAATCACTGAAGGCTGTTGAAACAATCTTAAAGAGGTCATGGGGTCCTCAGCACACTTCCCCACTGAAGACAAACTTCATGAGAAGTCTGACTATCACGGATGGAGGATGTCTCTCAATCTGACATTAGAAGAGCAGGAAGTGTTGGACCATGTGAGAGGTGAAATTGTTGAGCCTCCATAAAATGCATCCGCTACTATAAAGAACAAGTGGATCAGGGGAGAAGTCAAAGCAAAGAAGATCATTCGAGAATATATCGACAAATTCTTGGTGGCCTATGTTTCCGCGCTGACCACCTCCAAGGAAATCTATGATAGACTGATGAGTTTATTCAAAGTTAACGGTGCAAATCAGGTTTTGTTCCTTAGAAATAAGCTGAAGGAAATTAAGAAGGGAAAAGATGAGAGTATGTAAGCATATTTCTTAAGGATCATCGAGATCAAGAATGATCTCCTATCTATTGGGGAAGTAGTTCCTGACAGGGAAATGACTATCACAACTCTCGGAGGGCTGCCACCTGAATGGTATATATTCAGGACTACTCTTCTCAACAATAATGTAATTCTTGGATTTGAGGAATTTATGGAAAGATGCATTCAAGAAAACAAGGATGGAAGAGCAAGAAATTCTCGCACTTAAAGGAAATCCCTCTGCCTTTTCTTCTCATGCTAAAAGAAGAAACCATTCTGGGGCTAAATCAAAAGGAAAGGCTAGATCGAAAGGTGGAAGAAAAGGATGATGTTACACTTGCAAAAAAATGATCCACTATGCGAGGGAATGCCCTGATAAAAGGGACTCACACCATGACAATGACAAAAATCACTCTCAAGGAAATCAAAGGAATGGCAGGTCCAATGGCAGAGGTAAAAGGAATGTTGGAAATCAAGGAAGAGGTCAACCCTTTAAGAAGGCAAGAAACTCTAGGTATGAATCTAACGTTGTTAACAATAAGCAAGATGAATATTATCTACCAGTGGCCCTGTCTACTACTGCTTTCCCGGACTCACTTGGAAATTAGCTTATTGATAGTGGTGCCTCAACACACTTCATTGGTTACAAAGAAGCTCTCTCTAATCTGATAGAGAAGGAGACCAAACTGGAAATTGTTCTTGGGGACAACTCAAAATGTCCCGTGAAAGGCATAGGGAATGTCACTCTTCAATTGAATCAGGGAAATACAATTCATTTACAAGAAGTCCTATATGTACCTGATCTCAAAAAGAACCTGGTGTCCATTTCGAAAATGGAAGAAAAAGGCTACAAGGTGGCCTTCATCGATCAAAAGGTATGTGTATGGAAAAAGAACTTTAAAGATGCTTTCACTCTTGGTTTCAAGTTGATTCGTTATATCAGGTCTGAGGAAGTCCATTGGGTGTCATGTCTTGTGACACATCTCTTCAGTCCAAACTATGGCATCGGAGGTTTGCTCACCTTCATTATAAATCTCTACCTAATGTGAGAAAAATGGTGACTGGGAAGCCCGAGTTCAAATTAGAGTAAGAAGGTGTATGTCCGGGATGTGCCGAAGGAAATCTCAAAAGGAGACAATTCCCCTCAAGCCAAAGCAAGTCCTTTGATATATGGCAGTTGGTTCACTCAAGCATATCTGGTATGATGCCTGTGAACTCCTTGGGAAGACATTTATATTACCTCACTTTTACAGATGATTATTCTAACAAGACTTGGATATAATTCTTGAAAAAGAAGGATGAAGTGTTCTCTTGGTTTCGTCACTTCAAATCCTTGATCAATAATCAAACTGAAAGAAGATAACGATCTTAAGGACTGATAATGGGACTGACTATGAATCCAATGAGTTCCATGACTTTTGCAAAGAGGTTGGAATTAAGAGGGAGATTGCAACACCATATACTCCTAAGCAAAATGGTGTGGTGGAAAGGAAGAATTATATGATTGTGGAAGTTGTCCATGCTATACTCCATGATCAAAGACTTCTAAAGTTTCTATGGGTCGAAGCTGCAAATACCATCATATATGTGCAAAATTGATGCCCTCATCAAGCATTGGGTTCCAAGACTCTCGATGAAATGTTCACTGGTAAGAAACTTGATGTATCTCATTTTAGAATTTTTGGAAGTCTTGTATATTTTCATGTGCCGAAAGAGAAAAGGAATAATTTGGATGCATCTGGAAAGAAAGGAATCTTCGTGGGCTATAGTGAAAATACTAAGGACTATAGAATCTATGTGGCTGGTCAAAGAGAATTCGAGATTAGCCATGATGTCACCTTTGACGAAGATATGGCTCTTAGCAAAGTTGACAATCTTCCTACTCTAAGGGAATCAAAAGAAGTCGACACCAGGAAACCAGAGGAAAAGGAAGATGAGACAATGCCCGATGTGGAAGAACCTATGGATCCTATTGATCCCCCTCCGCAAGAGCCTTCCTCTTCTAGGAAGAGGCCTTCATGGCTTAGGGGGACATTTGATGATGCTGAAGGACACATTGCACCCAAAGGGACTTTTCGAGAAAGTAAGAAGCCAGCCCAGTATCAGGGATACTTGACCATCATGAGCACAATCATCCAAAATGAGACTTCATCATTTGTAGAAGTTGTCAAGCATCAAGTCTGGAAGGATGCTACGACTGAGGAATATGAGTCCATCATGGAAAACGAAGTCTGGGATGTGGTCTCTATACCCTAGGACAAAGCCATTATCACTTCGAAATGGCTTTACAAGATAAAGCATGGAGCTGATGGAAGTGTTGAAAAGTATAAGGCTCATTTTGTTGCTCGTGTATTATCTCAGAAGGAAGGTATCGACTATGACAAGATATTTTCACATGTTACCTGATACACCACCATCTGCTCGATCATAGTTCTTGCTACTTTTCAAGGATGGAACCTACATCAGATGGATGTCAAGACTGCATTCCTGTATGGTTCGATCAAAGAGGAAGTCTATGTGGAACAACCCAAAGGATTTGAGATTCATGACTACGAATCTCACGTGTGCAGGTCGAAGAAATCCCTCTATGGGGTGAAGCAAGCACCCCGAGCATGGTATGAGAGGATTGATAGCTACTTGATGAAGTTGGGATTCACTAGGAGTGAAGTTGACCCTAACCTTTACTTTAAGGTTGAAGATTACAAACCTCTCATACTAGTGTTGTAATTTGATGACCTCTTTCTGACAGGTGCAGACCCTCTCATTCTCAAATGTAAGAGGGAGTTGGCTTCCAAGTTCGAGATGGAGGACCTAGTACTGATGCATTATTTCCTAGGAATGGAAGTCTAGCAGAAACCAGGGGATATTTTCCTATCTCAAGGAAAATATGTGGTGAAGATATTGGAGAGATTTGGTATGGTGGATTGCAAGCCCGTGACTACCCTAATGGAGCTTGACTTCAAGAAGTTAAGCGGTAGTGTTCTCGGAC
Source organism: Pinus taeda (assembly GCA_000404065.3). Classification (NCBI taxonomy): domain Eukaryota; kingdom Viridiplantae; phylum Streptophyta; class Pinopsida; order Pinales; family Pinaceae; genus Pinus; species Pinus taeda. Next base: position 139,169 of record APFE030141959.1, read on the forward strand.
CTGTTTTACAAAATGCTACGGAGTATCGTTAACTCATCAAAGCATTGATGTTCTTAGTGAACTCTCGTTCAGATATATGTTTTGCAGTCAACATATGGTTAAGCCTCAATACACACATTGGATTGGTGCCAAGAATCTGTTGAGATATCTTGTGGCACAATCAGTCATGGGTTGAGATACACTGCAAGAAATGTGAGACTACATGGATATACCAATGTTGATTTTCCAGGTAGTGTGGTGGAACGAAAGAGCACTTCCGGGTGATATTTCTCTTTGGGATCTACCTCAAAATACTAGATAAGAAAGAAGCAGAAATCAGTGGCTTTGAGCACCGCCGAGGCAGAGTACATTGCTACTAGTATGGCCTCTTGTTAGGCGGTCTGGTTGTGGAAGATCTTCAATGAGTTGTTTGGATTTACATTGGATACTACCATGATCTTGTGTGACAACCACAGTTGGACTTGTTTATCAGAGGATCTCGTATTTCATGATTGCTCCAAGCATATCAATATCAGGTACCACTATATCTGAGATATGGTTCAGCAGGGAGCAATAAGGCTCCAACATATCAGTATAGATGAACAAGACGCTGACATTTTGACGAAGCCCCTGGGAAAGGTAAAATTCTTGACTTTATGAGAAATACTTAGTTTCGTTGAGAGAACCCCTTAAATTGAGCTCTGGGAAATCCAGGGGGGTGCGGGGTACTTCTTGGAGTGACATGCGACCACAGGGCAACTCACCCTCCCCTGGCGGTGTGCTAAGTACAAGGTGAAAGGTTCAACCTTCCCCTGTGATACCCTGTCGCGACTGTGGGATAGGATGATTAGTTATCCTGTGGGCCACGATGATTAGTTCTCTTGTGCAAACTATGGGACAGGATGATTAGTTCTCCTGTGGGCTAGGATGATTAGTTCTCTCATGGCGACTGTGGGACACGATGATTGGTTCTCCTGTGGGCTAGGATGATTAGTTCTCCCGTGGCGACTGTTGGATAGGATGATTAGTTCTCCTGTCGAGGCATCCTACCCATGTAGTCTGGGACTCATGGGAAGTACCTCTCATCTAATCAATGAGTAGGGAAATGGGGTTAGGGACCATTAGTAGTACTGTCGATGGATGCATCGTTGTATCTACCGTACTCCCTATGCTAGGATGACCTTCATTGATCTGGGATCAGCGAGAGCGGTATGACACACTCTGAGACTGACTTCAGTAAGTGGAGGATGGTATGATACATCCTCGATCATTTCTTCTTCTTCATATTTTAGCAGAGCAGAGCAGATCAAAGCCAATCAGAGCAGATCTAAGCAATGAAAGTAGTTCATTTGATGGCAGGGATAGGTCCAACGGTCAGACAGATTAGTAGATGGATTTCTCCCTAGTTGAGAGGGAGTGTTAAAATTGGAAACTAGGGTCAAACTCCATGTGGGTCATCTCATTTATGGTAGCTCATATTTTTCCTAGATTCCTCTTGTCAAGAGGTGTAGGATTGATCTAAAGATCATTTGATTCCGACAAGTATTTATAGAGATATGAATTTATTTGTATTTACTTGACAAATTGTCAACTTCGGCCAGCAGCTAAATGTGTGGCACACATGCCCAACAAATCATATAAGTACAATTGAGGTTGATTCATTATCAACTCACCTCATTTCAACTCATCTTCTCTCTCCTCATCTTATTGGGAAAGCAAGAAGGATGAATTAGGGCAGCTTCTCTCACATGTGCAAGAAGGATGAATTAGGGCAGCGTTGACTGAATTAGGGCAGCATTTGGGGCAATGTTGACATTTATAGGGTTGTGTTGACCAAAAGCTAGGTTGTTTTATGGAGTGTTCACCAAGGGAAGACCTGCACTAACTTTTTAGGGGCTGTGTTGACCAATGTTGAGCTAAAAGTTGACTAGCGTTTACTGGTTAAGGCTGACCGTAGATTGTTGAACTTTTGACTCCTACTTTGACTAATTATTGTGGACTATTTTGGGTTACTGAAGATATCTGTTGAAGACCAAGTTCTTCAAATTGACTAGAAGTCAATCTAGGGTTGTTTTGACCAAGTTTGATTTTGTTGATTTAGGGTTTGTTGCTACTGTTATAAAATTACAGAATTCTGAATTGTATTATTTCTCTCTATTGAACTATTGAAGATTAAAGGAGAATTGATCAAAGGGTTTCCCCACATTGGGGTTTTTCCCTCGCTAGCCACCACATCTTGTTTCTCTTGTCTTGGCTTGTTTTCTATCGATCGTTTAATGTTCTATATATGTTTATGTGATTGCTAAATAGTGTCTAATAAAAATATTTGAAGTAAACTGCTCTGAGCATAGAACATACCATAATTTAACAACATGCAACCAAAATGCATGCATGACCAACACATTCACCCAAGGAGAGAGAAACCACGCTTTGATACCAATCTGTAACATCCCCTCCTCCCAGGTCCACCCAAGCGACCTGCCAACCAGGGTAAACATGCGACAAGAGAGGTCACTATAAGGGATTCAACTTCCTTGGTGACCTTAAGGAAATGGAATCGATGAAACATATCAAACAAACACATCCACATCAGCAACAACATCCTCAGGAGACATGTCAGCCACTCATACATCATGTCCCTAAGTTTCACTGATGATTTAATCCTTTTAACCCCTAGTTGCTCTCATGATATAGGAAATACAACGTCTAGAAACCAAATTCGCTCTCACATGCTTATGTACCAGCGTCCCTAGACTATTTTCAGTAGACCCATTCCAACATCCCCGAGATTTGAGCCACTTTTCTAGCCCAGAATCCCAGACTCTACCTAGAACTTGTTACAACCTCCAAAATCCATAAAAACCATGATGAAAAGATAAACAAATCAAAATTCAACCTCAGAACTAGGCGTGAGCATCCCCAACCAGGACTGAAATTCTATCAAACACTTGGCATCAATGCAACCTATAGGTCTAAGATACAAGAAAGAGCATAAATGATTGAAATAACTTATGAAACATAACCAGAAGGATCACCACCTTCTCCATTGAACTATTATATCATCAATTAGTTCTTGCATCCATCCCTTAACAATTACAAGTAAATACATGAAATAACCATGACATGAACCAATCATATAACCATGCTTATAACCAACATAAAACCATATAAATATTATAGGTATTATAGCCATCAAATCCACATATAAAAAATTGCAAAAGTGAGAGAACTTAGATTTTATTAATCATAGCCAGATTCGACCAGGTTTGAGACTTCCACATACCACTCGACCATAGACATGGTTGAATCAAATCTCTCTTTCATCTAGTCACCCGCATGCCATATTCCAAGCATGAATGTGGGATCTCATAGAAGAACCAATCCAAGAAAAATAAAGGGAATTCAAAGGTTAAACCACCTCTATCCTCATCAAATCTTGATCACACCAAAACCAGTTCTCCAATCACAACTGAACCAAACTTGGAATGCCTTCTGGAATCCTTCGCTATCCTTGAGGAATTTTCTATCTCCTTGACTCTCAAGCTTTACCACAATCCAATCCCAGATCATTAGGCCCTAAACCGAGACCAACCTCTCAGGCTTTACAGCAATCCAAACCCAGACCACTAGGCCCTAAACTGATACTTCTCCATCAGGCTTTCCTATGTATCTCACCAAAATGGGTCAAGGGATTCCTCGACCTTTGGGAAAGAAACTTGAGACCACCTCCAGCTCAAATTTCAAATTCCATCTGGAAAATCAAAGCTCAAAACCAAGATAAGCATCCCAACATACCATGGCATCTAGAAAAAGGCAAAGCTAGGCTGAAAACCATTGTCATAACCCAACAAAACCATGCCAACGACAGCAAGAGAACCATACACCAACATGCAAAGCCATGCATGTCCAAACCAGCTAGGAAATCACACATGCAAAAGGTTACCTGCAAGTATTCCTAGTGGAGCTACTTGATCTTGCTTTTCCTTCCTTGGTCCTTGCTTTTCTTCCTTTCCCTTTGCTTTCTTTTCCTTTCTTGCTCCAAAGCTAAAGTGCAGTAAGAAAACTCTAAGTGACCAAGAGTGAGAGAGAGAATAATGAGAGAGCTCCAAACTTGAACAGAAAAAAGGTCACCAACTGGTCCTCATAAGTCTTTTTATGAATGAGGTCTCTATTTTCTTCATTTTCCATTATTTTCCTTCAATTTCCTCCTCACATGCAACCTATGACCTTTCATGTTACTTTTCTCCTAATTTCCTTTATTTTCATAAATCAATGTGCCAAAAATGCATTTTTTCCTTTTAATGTCTTTGCCTTAGCCTTTGCCAATTTCCCTTACCCAAAACACACATCCAAGGATTACCACTAGGATATCTTTTCCCAAGATTCATCTTGGAATAAGTGCCCCTTAAATGTGGTCTTATTTTTCCTTTATTAAAATTTATTACATGGAATTGTTCACCAGGGTTGTTACAGTTTTTCTCAAAAAATGTGCATCTGTTGGTTGCAATTTTTGGTAAATGTAAGAATATCAGTGGTACCAAATACCTCACAAAGTTTCATTGAAAACCAATTTATGGTTTAAGAGATAATGGTAAAATAGGTCTATTGTATAAAATGTGTTATCAATATTGAAATCACTACAATAAGATGTAAAGATCAAATGGAATTTGCGATGATAATGTTTTCATGTCTTTACCATTGAGATTGTCACATTCATAAAGCAGTTTGAATTTTGCTTCAAACCTCATAGTGACTTTGATCAGTTGATTTTCCATGGAAATTTCCATGAATATCATAATTGCAATTTTCCATTAAGAAGAAAATACAGATTTACAAGAGTTTATCGCTTGTTGATCCGGGTGGAAATCAAATAAACATGTAGATTAAGCACTCATACACAACAAGAAGGAAAACAATATGGGTCATTTTATTATGAATAGAGGTCTGTAAATTGAATCTAATCAAAGCATTTCTATAGGAATGGATAGGATGGCTTCATGAGGAGCCCAATGGTTGTGCATTCCCAATTTCTTCAGCTCACAAGGATCAACTTTATTAATTTCATCTATGCACTTGTTTGAATTTACTTCAGTATTATGACTATCCCCTATTTTCACAATAAGAAAATGATTATTTCAGATTCAAACTATAGGAATCAAGTCTATGATATGACATTCCTTTGTGGTTGAATTGGATGAGGGCATCAAGTTGGGGGCAATCAAGAAGATAGCGTATGTCAAGGAAGGAAATTAGATCAACTTTCCTAGAGTATCATGTTCAACCATCCATTAACAAGTTCATGTTCTCATTCAACCATACGATTTCAACCATACAAAGTTCATGTTCTGATTCTTGTTTCAACACATTTATCTTGATTATACATCTAACAATATAGTATGTTTTTTTGCTTGAGTAGTGGATAACGCTCAATCTATTCAAATTATAGTCTTATTTCAACATGGATATTAGCAATCAGCATAGAGGTAACTTGAGGTAAGATTGGTATAAAATTTTCAATTTGTTAAAAGTTTTGGAAAATATGATGAAAGAACACTAATTGTTATCACACTTACTTATGTTTCCAAACCACCATTTTCCATTTCTACATTTCATTTCCTCTGGCATTCTTTCCACCCATTGATACACCCAACTACAAAAAATAAATATGCACTATATTCTTAGAAATAAAAAATAAAAAAATATAGTAATATTTTGTTCATTACCATAGAAGTCAAAATCAAAACCCAAGGCATTTCACTTTGATCTCCCTTATCCACAAGTATCATAGAATATAATTTTAGAGGTCAAAGGTATAAAAATTAAATCCTTCCTACCTATTCATACACATACAAGAAATTTGGTTATGCAAATGTAAAATAGAGTATACACCAATACCTTCTTTTGTTTGCATGAGTACATGATAATCCTCAAGTGTGGGGGAGATGTTGGGTCACAAATATGTCATCATCTTGTTACCATTTTCATAATCCACACCCATCCTTTTGATTGAATTGACTAATTATTTCACTCATTAATCCCTCCATTTAAAATTGTTTTTTTCATGTGTATGTGTAGTTGGATCATGCAGAGTTGCAGTTGAAGTTGCAGCCAATGACTCCACCCGAGGTTCAGGAGCAACATGGAGCAGCCATCAAGGAAAATATGAGCACATTGGATACCGCGGTCAATGAATGTGCAACGATGTTCGATGCAGCAGTGGAATTATGGAAAAATATGTAGGAGCGCACGAACCTACAAAAGTTGAACATTGATGTTTGTGAGACACAACAAAAATATGATGAGGTCCGAGAAACTACGTGCAATTTGGTGCCAACGCAACACCTCACGAAGTTACAGGAGGGAAAGCAGTTGCAAGCATAGGCAGAAGAATTGCAGAGGAAAGTGTTATATACCTAAGGGGGTAATATGGGGTACCGAGGGAGGTACCCAAGGTAATAATGTAATAATGGGATGGGCCATAGTAATAAATAAGGTGGTTAACCCATGTCATGTAAGGGACCACAAGTAGTTAATAATAATGTAAGGGGCCCATGGTATTAGTTGATGGTATAAACCATGGTAATGATGCATGGTATTGTATGTATGAGGCCTATATAGAGGCTAGAGACTCCACATGGAGAGATTTGAAGAGAAGTATTCTTGTATGAACAAGCATATGGCTTGTGGAGTATTCTCCTTCCTTAAGGAGTGAATGTATGGTGTTGCCCTACCTTAAGGGATTTGATAATAAAAAATCATTTCTATCTATTTCTATCTTATTATTCTTGGGTTATTTCTATTATCATAATATTTCTAGGTTATATCTACAACAAGTGGTATCAGAGCACTTTCTTGGGCACAAAAGTGGAGAAATTTTTTTTTCATTTTTGCAGGATTTCAGGGGCGGCGAGTTTGCAGATCAGATCTGTACATTTTGGTGCAAGATCTGTAAACTCTAATTGTAGATTTGGATTCTATGTGAAAAAATAACCGATTTCAAAAAACAAATCGGTTGAATCAGAGTCTGGATGAAGGAGATATCGCTGATTTAAAATCAGTGGGGTTGCAGACAATTTTTCGGGGCAACGAATTTGCGGCACAAATCTAGACATCCTAGTGCCAGATCTACAAAATATAATTGTAGATCTGAATTTTTTGAGAAAAATTACCCAATTTCAAAAAAAAATCAGTCGAATCGGAGTCCAGATGAGGGAGATATCGCTGATTTAAAATCAGTTCTTTTTTGCAGAAATTTTGGTGATGGCGGGAGAGTAGCAGCGCAGATCTGGAATTCTAGTGCCTGGATTAGGATTTCTATCACATGGGCAGATGCAGAATGATTGTTCCATTTCTAAAAACAGGTCATAATAAGGATTCTGAGCAATATTGACGAAACTGTGACAATTTCAAAATTTCGCCAATTTTTTTTTTTTTTTTTTTTGATAGCGTACCTAGATCAGAGTTCGAGGGACTTGTATAAATTTGACAGTTCTCAAACGTCAACATGGCTAGCAAAAATGGAGCAGTATTTCAGATTGAATCATATCCTAGATGATTGGATTAAGCTTAGGGAGGGGACCCAGTACCTGGACAATGAACGATAGCTATGGGCGGAATGGCATCAGCGTTGCAAGGGACCTTTTCAGAATTGGGATGCCTTGAAAAAATCTCTTATAGAGCGCTTTGACCGTAAATCAAAGCACACACAGGCAGACACACAGCCTAGCAAAGCTGTTATTTTTACAGGAAAGAAGGAAACCAAGGAACCAAAATGGTTATTTTTGGCTGGTATCTCGGTATTGCAGGTTCAGGGATTGATTCAGAAGGAGAAAATCATTGTGTCTATCAATCCGAGTTGCAAACAAAATGTTATAAATGTCAACTTGGCAAAGAAATTAGAAGTACCAGCAAAACAAATTGAAAATATACAGGTTGATAATGAGAATGTTCAAATGTACAAGGATTTGAAGATTTTAATGGATAAGTATGTGTTGCATAGTGGTTTTTATGCTTCAGATATGGATAACATAGATGTTATTTTGGGATACCCTTGGATGGAATCAGTAGGTACTATCAATATTAATGTACAGAAGAAATTCCTGAAGCTCTGGTTTAAAAAGAAGAAAATTACATTACAGGATATTTGCATTAATAAACAGATAGAGTCCAAGGAGGCTGAAGCAGAAGATGTTCCAAGGTCTGACATATCAGATGATGAGCAGTTGATGGTCGACAATCAGACACAAACAAAGGCGAAAGCGGACAAGGTTACAGGTGCTGATACATCAGAGGAGGAATCAATGGTTGAAGTCATATTGAAAAAGAAGACACCACAACAGGCACCACAGCAGGGTGAAGTCACGCAGAAGACACCGTGGGTTAAAACTTCAACATATCATCACCCACATCACCCCGCAAGACAACCATCAAGGTGGCAACCAGTTAGTCACAAGGACAACAACACCCACAAGATGGATATAAAGGAGAGACGATCCACCTACTACACATCAACACAAAAGAGCGGCCACGGTCAACTTCCATCTCAAGCGAGCCAGGCACCAGCGAGATCGAGGGTTCACCTTTCTCTTGGATGGCTAGATGCATGTGCATGGTATCAGTGGACTACTCTTTTGAGTAGATCTTATTATTTGTGCTCTTCCCATGTTTCGGGGACGAAACATGCTAAGGGGGGTGGAATGTTATATACCTAGGGGGGGTAATATGGGGTACCGAGGGAGGTACCCAAGGTAATAATGTAATAATGGGATGGGCCATAGTAATAAATAAGGTGGTTAACCCATGGCATGTAAGGGACCACAAGTAGTTAATAATAATGTAAGGGGCCCATGGTATTAGTTGATGGTATGAGGAAACCATGGTAATGATGCATGGTATTGTATGTATGAGGCCTATATAGAGGATAGAGACTCCACATGGAGAGATATGAAGAGAAGTATTCTTGTATGAATGGGTTGTGGAGTATTCTCCTTCCTTAAGGATTGAATGTATGGTGTTTCCCTACCTTAAGGGTTTGATCAATAAAGCACTTCTATCTATTCATATCTTGTTATTCTTGGGTAATTTCTATTATTATAATATTTCCGATTTAGATCTACCACAAGTGGTATCAGAGCTATATTTCTGGGTTAGAGCTACAACAATAAGTGTGGTTTGAATGAGTTGCATGTAGAGTCTTGGTTAGTTCAATTGGCTATAGGTATGAAGAAGAAAGTGCATCATTGGGTAAGATCTTGAACATTTGACTTGAATGGTATGCCTACAACAACACATTTAAATGTATTACTATTGGCTTCATACAATATGTTATTTGGCATGGATTGGTTGTATCTACATAAAACCAAAGTAGACTACAATGATAGATTTATTAAGTGTGTTGATGCTAAAGGAGAACCAAGAGTCTTACAGGGTAAGAAGAAAGCCACATCAGTTAGGATGGTGACATCTACTCAAGCAAAGCATAGTCGTAGGAAGGGGTGAAAGCTATTTGCAGTAAACATTTCTAGTCACTAAAGGTAAGGTGGTTGAGGATGTAGATGTGTTGAACAAGTACCCATCTTTGCAGCAGTTTCAGGATGTATTTCTTGAGGACATTATAGATTTTCCACCTCACAGGGACATAGAATTTTCTATTGAGTTAGTTCCAAGGGAAACTCCAGCATCTAAAGTACCTTACAGGATGAGCACACCTAATTTGGTTGAGTTAAAATTATATTTCAAGGAAATGTTCAACAAGGGATACATTATGCCAAGTGTATCACCATGGGGTGAACCAATATTGTTTTTCAAGAAGAAAGATGCTACTCTCAGATTCTGAATTGATTACAGGAATTTAAACAAAGTGACTATCAAGAACAGGTACCCTTTGTCGAGGATTGATGACTTATTCTATCAGTTGAAGGGAGAAACAATGTTCTCGAAGATTGACTTGAGATACAATATCATCAGGTACGCATCAAAGAGGAGGACATTTGCAAGACTGCGTTCAAGACTAGGTATGGGCATTATGATTTTGTCGTTGTTCCATTTGGCTTAATTAATGCTCCAGCTACATTCATGTGTTTGATGAATAGTGTGTTTCATCCATATTTGGATAAATTTGTTATTGTGTTCATTGATTATATACTGGTATATTAAAAATGAGAAAGAGCATGCTGACAATTTAGCAACAATTTTGAGGTTGTTGAGGGAGCATCAACTATATGGTAAGCTTAGCAAGTGTAGTTTCTTTTAGACTGAGGTGCACTACTTGGGACATGTTGTCTCCAAGGAAGGAATTGCACTAGATCCAAAGAGGATAAGGGCCATCATGGAGTGGATACCTCCTAAGAGTGTTGATGAGGTGAGATCTTTCATGGGCTGGATAGATATTATAGGCAGTTCATCAAGAACTTCTCGCAGATTTCTTATGCCATTACATACTTGCATAGGAAAGGTAAGAAGTTCAAATGCACTGAGGAGTGTGAGGCTATATTTAAGCAGCTTATGTAGACATTGACATATGCAACTAGTACTACAAATTGTAGATGTAGACAAGGAGTTTGTGGTATGCATAGATGCTTACAAGAGAGGGCTTGGTGGAGTCCTTATGCATGATGGACAACTAGTATGCTATGAGTCCCGAAAACTAAACAAGCACGAGAAAAACTACCTAACACATGAAATTGAGTTAGAAACAATCATACATGCATTGAAATGTGGAGACAATATCTTCTTGGCAGGAGGTTTGTACTTATGAGTGATCACATTGAGTTGAGGTATTTATTTGACCAGTCAAATCTGAATGCCAACCAGGCTAGAAGGTTGGCCACTATCAATGAATTTGATTTTGAGATCAAGTACATCAAAGATGAAGAGAATAGGGTGGCATATGCTCTCAAAATATGGGTATAGGTACATCACTTGGCAGGAATGAGCTCCTATGGGACGAACTTATAGGTCAGGATCTTGCAGGCAAGACAAAAAGATGCCAGTCATATGGAGGTTGTGTGCAGGTTGCAGTAGGATGTTGGACCTTGGTATAGGTATATGTGATATTACAGGTTGTGGTATAGGTACAAGTAGTGGTACAAGTATAGGTGGCAGGATAGGTACAAGTGTAGGTGCACAGGTTATGGTATATTATCTTACAGCAGATGGATTGGTCAGGTTCCAAGACAAGATATGTGTACTAGATAACAGTGAGCTCAAGAAGGTCAACTTGAGGGAGTTTCATGCTAAACCATATTCAGTCACCCAGGTTATCAGAAGAGAGTGAAAACAGTGAGGATATATTATTATTGGCCAAATTTGAAGAGGGATGTAGCAAATTTTGTGGCAAGGTGTTTGGACTATCAGCAAGCAAAAGTAGAGTGTAAACATCCAAGTTGACTGCTACAGCCGATCGAAATTCCAGAGTGGAAATGGGAGGTTATTTCCATGGATTTAATCACAGGGTTTCCGAAGATAGTGAAGCAACATGATTCCATCTTGGTCATTGTGGATAGGTTAACAAAGGTTTCACATTTCATTCCAGTGAAATCTACATTCTCAGCTAGTGATGTAGCACAGGTATTCATCCAAGATGTGGTTAGACTACAGGATGTTCCAAAGAAGATTTTGTCAGACAGGGATGTGAAGTTCACTTCCAAGTTTTGGAAGGAGTTATTTACAGGTTTGGGTAGAGAGTTGGCCTTCAACACAGCTTATCATCCGCAGACGAATGGACAAATAGAGAGGGTCAACATGATATTAGAGGACATATTGAGGATGTATGTGATGCATCAACAAAAAAAGTGGGAAGAGTATCTCTCTTTGGTACAGCTCACATACAAAAACACTTATCAGAAGTCACTTATGATGAGTCCTTTTGAGGCATTGTATGGGTAGAGTTGTAGCACTCCTATCAATTGGAGTTATCTAGTGAGCAGGCTATTGATTGGACCTGATATGTTGACATACATGGAACAAGAAATGCATGTGATCAAGAAGAATTTATAGGAAACATAGGATAGGGAGAAGAGTTATGACGATAGGAATAGGTTGTTCAAGGAGTTGTAGGTTGTGGAACAGTGTACTTGCACATCAAATTGGAGAAGAGCTCCTTGTGGATTGGCTCATGTGCCAAGTTGGCACCATGGTTTTGTGGACCCATCAGAATCATTGAGAGGATTCAGACATTAGCCTATCGAATTGCACTACCTCCGACAATGAAATTCAATGATGTTTTTCATGTATCTTTGCTTAAGAAGTATGTTAAGGATGTTGATCATGTGATTGACTGGTCTATATTGCAGGTGGAACTAGAAGGAGAATTCCAGCTGGAGCATCAGCGTATATTGAAGCAAAACATGCTCATGCTCCAAAATCGAGAAATGGAGCAAGTTAAATTGAAATGGAATCACTTTGGTCCCAATGAAGCTACATGGGAGATGGTCAGTCAGAGGTGGGATATGTATCCCTCCTTGTTTTCCGATTGAGGAAAAGTAGCTTGATATGGTGGTGTCGTATAAGCTTTATGGTGGTTTGGTATATGCTTTATGATGGTTTAATATATGCTATATAATGCTTTGATATATGCTTATACATGGTGTTTAATACGTGTTTTGATATATGTCTTGATATATGATTTGGAAATATATATATATATAAATTATTTATATATATATATATATATATATATATTATATATTATATATATATATAGTTATATATATATATGATGTTTCTATATGTACACCCGTGTATGGATGTAAATACTGTAATGAGCTATGTTATAAAGCTCCACTATGTGGTATGGGTGTCATTTTATTATGCTATCATGTGGTTATATTATCTTGATGTTATGATGACATATGAGTTGGCACTAAGCATGATGATCTTTGTAAATACCATAATGTGGTATCTTTTCATGTTGTGATGATGTTTTTCTTTTGAGTAGAAATTTCATTGTAAATACTACATCAAGCTGTGTTATCAAGCTCCATCAATAGTATGTCTTCTTTCAGCAGGTTGTTGAGGCATAAGTGTGATTGAACACCAAGGACGGTATCCCCCAAGGGGGAGGATTCTATAAAAATCCTAGTGAAAATTCCATGTAATAAAAGTTAAAAACAATAACCACGATCGATGGGACACTTATTCCAAGTTGAATATTGGGCAAGACATCCTAGGGGGTGTTCACTTGGTTCTTTATGGCTAGGGAAATTGGAAAATGCAATGGCTAAGGCATTAAAAGGAAAAAGGGAATTTTTGGCACATTTATTTATGAAAATAATGGAAATTAGGAGAAAAAGGAGGTGAAAGGTCACAGGTTGCATGTGAGGAGTAAAATGAAGGAAAATAATGGAAAATGAAGAAAATAGAGGCCTCATCCATAAAAAGGCTTCTAAGGATCAGTTGGTAACCTTTTGCTGGGGCTCTCTCATTATTCTCTCTCTCCCTATCTCTATACTCTTGTATACTTAGAGTTTTCTTAGAGCACTCTTGAAGAGTGTGGCATACTTGGATTTTTGGAGCAAGAAGGCAAAGGAAGAGCATGAAAGCACAAGAAGGCATCGGCATCAACAACTACATCATATTTTCTAGTAGGTACCAAGTTACATGTATGAGTTCTTCACTAGTTTTGGCATGCATGGCATATGCATGTGGTTTTTTGGTTGTGATATGTCATTTGCATGGAGGATTTCCTAGATCGACTGTGGATTTCCTAGCCTTGCCATTTCCTGGATATCCATGGTGATTGTTGGTTTACTTTCATTGTTTGTTTTTTGCTGGTTCTTATGTATCTTATCTTGGATAGAGTTATTAGTCCTAGAAGCCTTGGTTGAATAGACACTCTAGAAGCCATGTAAAAACTTGGGTTGACTTACTAATCCTAGAAGCCTTGGTTGGGAAAATACTTTGGGTGCCCTTGGTAGGTCAAGTTACTAGTTCAGGAAGCCTTGGTTGGACAGGCGCTCTAGAATCCTTGTATAAGATTTGGGTTGAGTTACTAGTTCTGGAAGCCTTGGTTGGACAAATTATCTGGAATCCTTGGAAGGAATAGATGGAGACAAATCTGATGATGGTTTTTTGATATTTGACCATGAGGTGGAATCAACGTCTGATGGGTTGAGGTGGGATGGCCTTTAGAATCCTCGGATGAATTTTGATTGATGTGTTCTATGAGATCCAACATTCATGCTTGGAATATGGCATAGGGGTGAATGGCGGAAGAGAGATTTGGCTCAACCATTCTATGGTTGGGTCAAACATGGTAGTCCCACCTCTGGTTGGTTTATCACGTTCATTAAAGAGAAATTCATTCCCTTGATTTTCATGTGAAAATGTACTGATGTATATATGGCTTTTGATGGTTGATATGTTTATGGTGTTTTTGTTCCTATTATGCTAGTTATATGTACATTTTGTGACAATGGCTATGTATGGTTCTCAACATGTTTTTACTTGTACATGAATGGATAATGTGTCTATAGAATAATAGATGATAATGCAGAAAATGGCATGAGGGAACAATGGTTAATAATGATTCTCAGATAAGTATGAGATCCCTACACATAATTATGTTGTTTACACCTATAGGTTACATGTTTGTGATATGTTTGATAATATTCCTGTCATGGCTAATAGGGGTCTGGTTACTGTCTTGATCTACTTATTGCTTTTGCATCATTGTTTCCCTGTACATCTCTTGATTCTAAGCTATCATTCCATTCTGGGTAGTGGCCTGGGCTCTGGGCCTGAAAAAGTGGCTTAAATATCGAGGTCACTAGCATGGAACTAGAAATTTTGTTCCAAATTCACTGGTAGGCTAGCCTATGAGAGCGACTTTGCATTTCTAGTCACTCCCTCACCCATAGCATGAGAGAAACTATGGCCTAAGAGTTCTATAACAATGGTGGGATGTAGGGACAGGTTGTCTAAGTGGTTGATTTGTGTCCTGAGGATTTAGTTGATGATGTTGGATGACTATGTTTGATGTTCTGTCAATTCCAATTTCTTGAGGTCATATAGGAGGTCAAATCTATTCATAGTGGCATGTCATCTCATGTTTATCCCAATTTCCATGGTTACTTGGGTGGATGTGGGAGAAGGGTGTTACACATAAGTACATGGATTTATCTAGGGGAAACCAATTGGTAAAAACCCCTTAATCTTGCTTGCATTAATTATATGAATAAAGAATGTATTGCAATTGGTTTCTCACTCTGAGCTCAACCTGCAAGTGAATAAACTTTCTCTCTAATCAATGAGAAGCTTTGGCCTAGACTTAGTCAATTTTTGCCTCTACTTGAGCCTCTATTTCATTGCGCAAATCCTTAGGAAATAGGCCCCTATGTTTTAGGATTTTTCTTTCAATTGATTATGCAATTCCCAAGGATTGATCATCGATTGCAATGCAACACCTATACACTCAAAACTAGTCTACAATTGACATTACACTTCCTTGGAATCTCCACCAAAACTAAGTAATTTTAATTCCTTGCATACATGAGCTATTTTTGGTTGATTAATCAATTAACTAGATGATCACCGAGTTAGACTACTATCCCACTTCACAACTGACCTCCAACTAGTTCTATCAACAATTAGAACTAGTTTAATCGAATACAGTTGGAAATAATTAAGGAATTTAGACTTCTGTGATCCATAACAATGGATTGCTACAAATTAGAAATCAACACATGCAAACAGAGCTCCAAGTCCTTAACTCAAATTCATTAATCTAACTAAATGACAAGAGCCATGTCACCTCAATTAACTTCCTCAAAGTTGTTTGTTGATGTGGAAATTTCAATTTTTCTCAATTTGACCAAGGCAAAGTCAAATTGAGCCATTCTTGCTACATTGTTTTAACACTCCCCCTTATCAAGAAAGGGATTATGAACCACCCCTATCATGAACCTATGGAATTCAAAATTCCCTCTTAATAATGCCTTTGTCAAGATGTCAACATATTTCTCTTTGATCGAAATGTATTGTAGTAAACCTTTCCTCCTATGCACATAGTCCCTTAAATGGTGATACCATATATATATATATGCTTGGATCAATCGTGAAATACCAGACTCTTTAAGATATTTATGCAACTATTATTATCAAAAACATAATCGGATCCATCTCATGACTAGACAGTCCCACAAGTATCTTTCTCATCTAGATCGCATCACATGTTGCTTGAATTGTAACCATGTATTCATCTTTTTCCGAGTTAAGTGCCACGGACCCCTGCTTCCTAATGTACCAGGAAATTGTTGTGGACCACACTAAAAATTCCACCTAATGTACTCTTTTGGTCAAATGTACTCCCCTCGCAATATGCATATGTGAAGCCACACAACTTCACTCCCTCTGTTTGTGTGTACTATAATCCATACTGGGTAGTGCCTCTTAGGTACTATAAAACATGCTTAGTTGCCTTCCAATACAATTTGGTCGGCCTAACCATAGCTTGCCTCATCTGGTTGACTGCATAGAACATATATTGTCATGTGTTCACAAGATACACCAATGAACCCACAAATTGTTAGTAAATGGTAGCATCAACCTCTTGACCTAAAGTGGCATCCTCCTTCCTCTAGTTGGTTGCTAGAGGTGTCTCCATGGGCTTGCAACTCTCCATGTGAAATCTTTGTAGTGTCTCGATGGCATAATTTCCTTGAGACATAAAAAATTCCCCATCGCCTTGCCATATTTCTAGCCAAAGGATGTAGTACATGAGACCCATGTATTTAGTCTCAAATTCCCTTACAAGGTCCTCCTTGCAAGAGTTGATCATCTTCTCATCACTTGTCAATATTGAATCATCAAAAAATAAAACAATGATAAGAAATTTATCTTCTACGAGAATAGGATAGAGGTCTCCATCCACTTCAATTTTGGTGAAGCCCAATCTAGTGAGATAACTATCAATCCAAGTGTACCAAGCTCAGGGTCCCTATTTGAGACCATGCAATGCTCATCTGAGTCTGCACACATGAGACTCTCGATCAAATGCCTAAAAAAAAAATTCGTTGCTTGATGTATGCTTCCTCCTCAATAACACCATTGAGGAATGTTGTTTTTAGATCCATTTGGTGGATATTACACCCCATCTATCTAGCTAGTGCAAGAATTGATCCAATGGATGAATACCTTGCTACAGGAGAAAATGTTTCTTCATAGTCAATTCCCTCAACTTGAGAGAATCCTTTGGCCACAAATATGGCCTTATATTTCTCTATTCTTCTATATTATACATGCTTAACCTCAAACCCACAACTAATTTATCTACCAGTCTTCAGACCACTTCCCAAATAATGTTCTTCATGATGGATCTATATTCTTCCACCATTGCATTAACTCAAACTCATTGTTCAACTTCTTCATCAAAAGAGGATGGCTAGATCTCTACAAGCTCGATCATCAGAGCTAGGTAGCCAGTGTACTTCTCAAGTGACCTGTTGTTGGGCATGGAATCCCCCCACAACATGTTTTGGGGCTCAGAGACCAAGTTTTGAGTACTATTGTTGTAAATACTCTGCGAATTGCGAGCGTGGAGCGCAAATTGTATGATAGAGTCATAGGGTTGTCCGCCCTAAGTTTTGAATGTAGTGTCAGCCTACCCATGGTCTGTGGACCATGGGATTGTATAAATAGAGTGAAGCTCTAAGTTGTAAAGTAGAAAAGAAGCAAGTAGCAAAGAAATGGAGTCTAGAAGATAGTGAGCATAGAGAAAAGGTCTAAGTGCTTTGGGTCATAGTAGTAGGAAGAGGCCCTATAGCTGAACGTGCAAAGGACTAGTAGAGTCCACAGCTGAGTGCGTAGGGTGGAGTTGAGTCTGTAACCAAGGAATAAGAATAATAAAGAGAAGTTTGATTCCAAATCTTGTGTATCTATTCTTGTGATATTTTCTATTTAAATGTATTATTTTCTATATCGCACACACCTATATGAATGTTAAACACAGTTAAATATAACTAGACACATACATATAAGCTAATTAATCGACTAATATCAGGTTAATTGTAAGGAATTGGGTAATAACATGGATCGAGTCCCAGGTAGGGTTGCGTGAAGGCAACAACATAGGCTATGAGGTACTGATAGGTGTGTGTAGCAACGTGCATGTAGGGTCAAACCGCAGACCACCAAAAATCATCAGACATCTCTAGGGTGTGGAAACCTAGTTCTAGCACCATCGCATACTACTTCGTGTGAGACCTCAGTCCATGATCCATGGACTATTGATGAAAGGACCAGTAGTATTGGGATTTGTTTGGCGAAATCACCTCTGAGCATGGGTCAAGCCACCATAAGCCAACAAATGGTTCCATTGCCAGGATCGGGATCTACATAACGGATGTCTGATGTCATGTCACTGAAATCCAACAAAGAAAGAAATTGAAGGGTGGTTGGATAAGAGAATTCACGAGTTCATGGCACAAGAAAACAAGAATTTGTAAGTATCTAAGGAGTAGTATTTGGAGCGCTACTTATATACGAAAATCCACAAAATTTTCTTTGCATACTTTCCTTCTGAGCCGTATGAGTGGATCACGAAGCTAGAAGATAGTCAGGGAAGGTGTAGGATTGATAAACTAATCATGTGGACTCCAAAATTATTGTTCAGATTAGAAGCATCAGAAGATAAGACCGCACGAGCTATGGACCATTGGCTCGATTGAACTATAGGAGGATTTATCCTTGAGTTCACAGTAGATATGACCGTCAACTAAAGTGAGGTGGAACGATTCTTCCTCAAAGGACCACGAGGTAAGTCTATTAAACCTTTGAACACTTGGATTAAGATGCTATTGTGTGAAAAGCGGGTTATGCGAATAAATTAATGTTTGGGACCATGCGAAGTGGGAATATATACAGAAACGGAAGTAGTGAAGAATTAGAAACTAGTCCCTTAATTTCACCCTCGCGGGAAAGCAAGGAAGAGCTCGTGAAAGTTTCTTCGAGAAGCACGGTTAGTTTGATAAGGCAGTGAATTCTGCGTGTACCACCTCCACCTATACTGCCACCCATCTCACCATATTCACCTCCATCTCCAACCACCCCACCTCTACCACCACCACAATTTAATATGGTGAGTGCGATCAAACTTTTGGTATTCAGAGGAGTAGGGAATGAAGATCTAGACCAATATTGGTTCGTGGTAAGGGTGGTATGGGAAGCACAAGGAGTCGTGGATGAAAACATAAATAAGGCTACACTGGTAAGTGTGTAGTAGGATTGTGCATTAACATGGTACATTAACCGTTCTAATGACCATCCAAATGCAAGCATTGTAGAAATCTAGGTTGCATTGAACAGGGAATTTAGCAGGCCAAAGTCAGAGACACAATCAATTATAAGGTTTTAGGAGATCGTGATGCTCCCAAGCAAGACCCCCTAGGATCTGGACCAGAGACTGAAGAGTATGATTCACGAATCCAAAATGACTTTGATAGATGGGCAGCACCGTGCATGGTTTGTAGCGTCACTAACACTGCATTTAAGGATGGCGCTGTCACAACAAAAGCTTTCCACCTAGGCTGAATCTTTGGAGATGGAAATGAGATTGCATGAAACCCTTATACAAGATCCTAGTCTGGGAGTCCAACAAATCCTTGCGCAACTGCAAATTTTGTCTCTAGAAATGCAGAGTTTGAGATAGGACATCTCAGCCAAAGGTGTGCAAAGAGGTATGGCGCATAAAATGAAGAGTGGAGGGGCATGACAAGGACCCACTGTCTAGTTTTTGTGAATTACTTGGTGGGAGGAGGGTAGATTCCATTAAGACCTGAGGCACAAGGAGGAGCGACCGCAGTGCCTACACTATGGTGTGCGATTTGTTAGATAGGAGGAAAACACACTATGGATAATTGTCATCTATTGCAAAAGTGTATGCAGATGTCCCAATAATTATTTTGTAATATCTGTAAATAGGTAGGCCATGATGAATGCACCAGGAAAAGCTACGAACTAATGATGGATCGGATTCTTGCCTATAGGGTACAGACCGAAACATGAGCCCTCAACCCAAATGAAGGAATGTCACATGTTGGATTTCAGGGGCACGAACGAGGTCGAGGTGGAATGGGACCACGAAGGGGTTGGGGACAACTAATTTGTTACACTTGCGGAGGGTCAGGGCACTGTGCCTGTGATTATATGAATCCGACAAGAACATCATGTTTGTACTGTACTCAGTTTGATTGTGAGGCAGAAGACTACCCTACCTTGATAGCGAGGCTATGCAAAAAAAGGGTACTCTAGCCTCCCCTGACTCAGAATTTGCAAATGATGAGGACTGAGCCGTGCAAAGAAGAGCTGAATGTAAACATAGTGCTCAAAAGCGGTATCACCACTAGAGATGATAAAGGTAAGTATTCAGAAGAAAGTGCGTGAGTTCGTAAGGCCCCTATAAAGGAACTTGAATTTGATTTGGAGCATGTGAAGGAGACATTCATGGAAGCTAAGAAGAGCTTCACGGAGGCCTCCACTTCAGGTAGTCAGGATCAACTAGAACCAGGGATGGATCCTTCAATGCTCACTACCTTTCTGGAAACATGCATGAAACTTTTGTGCAAAAGCAAGGCTATAAAATGACTACAGGAACTTATCACTAGGTGTGTGGGGTCAGGAGAACTGCGTGTGGTCTAGAAACTTGGAAAGCATGCATTGCGCACAGGAAAGGAAATGCGATTAACTGCACAAATCGGAGAATATGAAATGGATCAGGTAATTCTAGATCTCAGATCAAACACGAATGTAATATCAAAAAAAACATGGGAATGTATGGGCATACCCACACTACAATGGTCTGTTATCCAGTTGTGAATATCGAACCAACAATAAGATCCTACCCATGGGGAGATTGCAAGGGGTAATGGTGGATATTGAAGGTGCGAACGTGCTGGCGAATTTTGAAGTGATAGAGATTGTCGATGATAGAAATCCCTATCCCGTGCTACTGGTCATAAACTAGGCCACTGATATGAACAGAGTCATAAATCTAAAGAAGAAAAAATGAGTTTTGAGAAAAAGTCCCTATGCATAGTGTTATTGCTAGATCCGACCGAAGGAGTGCGATACACTGAATTAGTATGCGACAATGATAGTGATGATGATATAGATTGCATCTACAAGATAACTACATGAGAACAGGATTGGGTGAATTTGACTGCAGATGGTAGGATTTCGTGGAAGCACGAAAGTTCTTGCATTTCAGATTTGGATGAATAAATAGAACGAATTGACTACACAAAGTAACAACACTTAATTGCAACATGATGATAAGATCACGATGCTGTGTAACCATGGAGATAAGGGATCTGCCTAAGTATGATGGGTTGCCAATGGTGGATGAATTCTTGAACAAATTTGAAAGCGAAGTACCAGAACAACAGTGTTTTGACACTCTGAAGTGGGTATTGCGTGCTACGCCCGCAAGATGGTGGGATACACACCAGTAGAGTTTCAAGGATTGGCACGAATGTAGAAGAATGATGATTTCAAAAACCCTAGCAATGGATGAGAGCCAGTTATGAGGGGAAAAACAACTTGCATGCCCGCCTTTCCTGATGGATACAGACATATTACATGTAGCCCACCCAGGCACACACCATTCCCAGGATAGAGAATCGGAAAAAACCGCAGCGGCAAGAAAGGCGAAGCGAACCAAAGATTATCCACGGAGAAGCATTTGAAAGGGTGTGTGAAGTGCTGAATAAGGTTCACCAAGCGAGACGCACTGATTGGGACCTACACGTACCAATGGTTCGATGGGCCTATAGGAGCATGCGGAAAATGCTAAGCGGGAAAACAATTCCAGGGTTGCAGAATCAAGTAGGGACCGTAATCTCTAAAGAGCATGCAAAGATGAATCCACACGTAATAGAACCTATACGTGTGACACTGTGCGAAGCCCAGGATGAATAAATCACATAGCTACGCGAAGTAGAACACGTAAGACTTCAGGAAGCCATTCAGAAAGGGAACCTTAGACTTCATGAACTTGAAAAGGACCGATTACGGCTATGGAAAAACTAATTTTGATGAACGCAGAGGTCAAAAGGCTACAAAATGAGATCAAGGGAGCTTGTCTCGTTGATAAACCAAGGATGACAAGGCAAGGTGCAGATGATCATACTAATGAATTCGAATACTATTGCCGAGAATTAATTAGTCTACTGCCATGGCTAGGATGGCATATCACCAAACATAGTAACCAGGGGAGCACACTACAAACAGTAGAGCGCGTGGAGGCGATCCCCACTAGGACAGATGAGGATTCTATGTGGACTATACAGGAGGACGAGATGGAAACTCACACAAGTGGTGCAACCACTTGACTAGCTATAGGAAGAACAATCTTAGCACTCCAGGTAGTTGAAAGGGAGGCATGAGACTATAAATTATTTTTGCTAGGAGCTGTGTGCTCTGACAAGTGCACGTAGCAACAACCTATCACAAGGTTTACGCTTGCTCATGGAGGGATGCACTAATGTGTAGGTGGGCTAGGAAGTGACCAATGGTGTCACTATTCATGACAAGATGTTTGATTTGAGGCCAAATGGAGTGAGCGACGAGCATTTAAGATAGGAGTTATGGGCAAGATTTCAGAACATATGCCACCAAAAAAGCATTGATGGCCCTGAATTGGGGGGAACAATCAAATTTGAATTCAAGAGGCACTATAAAACTCCAAGGGCTAGGCAGTAGACAAAACTTGGTCAATTGAGATTTGAGCGGTTGAACAGAGCGTAGAGTGCTGGGAGCCAAGCGATAATAGAGCCCTTAAGTTCATGAAAGACTGCATATAGTGCAGAAATGATGAAGACCACTAAGGATGGGTTGGGCATTGATGAAGGAACTGCTAATGAGGCAGTGCAGACCCCCATGGTCCACGATGTTTTTAAAGGCACTGGGGCTGTGAAAGAAATCCTTAAATCACCCCGGGCGCCGATATCGAAGAAAGATAAGCAGGAAATGGGACCAATATGCATGTCCCTAAGGAATCCGTGGCACAATAAGTTATCAATGGAAGGAAAAGGCAAGGTGGTCACCATTGAAATAGATGAAGAGGAAGAAGAATTGCAGGCTCTGATTGCCATCATAGAGGAAGAAGAAGACGTGGAGGAAGACATCCAACCATTGCACTTGACAGTGAAATTTTTTCGAGTATGTCCCTATGTTAAAAGGGAAAAATGAAATACCAAAGGATCTGGATGCAACGAAGAGTGCACTCCAGACCCCGCTCCTCCCCGATGGAATTACCTTTGAGGACTTGCTCCTAGGATGCATTCCCACCCTAAAATTTGAAGACTGGGACCTCGTAGATAGCGAGAAGTTCCCACACTTAGAAATGATGAACCTAGTGAAGCATAATATGGAGGGTCTAATGATAACGTTAAAGCCATGAAAATGGTTGCGCAATGTGGAGAAGGCCAGGTTGCTTCATCTGCTATGGATACCACATTTCCACCATGAACCCATCACCATTTTCGTCATCAGGTAGCTACTCTACCTAGTGCATGATGGGTACTTAGGGTTGGAAGAGACTATTCACATCACAGTAGATCTCATCCACCGAATTTCACGGCTTCCCTGTAAGGGAAAGGACCCCACGATGATAGCAGGAAAAAGAAACGATTTGGCTCTCGTAGAGGCCATGAAGACAAAATATAAGCTGGAGAAGAAAAAGAGGGGTTATGCTATCACCAGTATCAAGGATAAAGGGGTGCACATAGCCACCCAACTCCTGACTAGTAAGGTAATGAGGAAATGTCACAACGACGAAGTACGAGTGTCGGTGGTTGCACTAGCCGAACAGTGTGCCGAGGGGGTCTAGTTCAATTGGGCCAAGTTCCTTTGCGAAGAGTTTTTGCTCAACTATCAGGAGGCCTAGGAATAGGGTAAGACCTTCCACTACGTGTGGTTTCTCTTATCCATCTTATTGGTAGCAGGAGAACTGCTGGAGGATAGCCAATTCCCAAGCATCGACCAAGACTTACTAAAGGCCGCGAAGTATGCTTCCCTCTAGGTGACCAAGGATGTGAAACGGATTTGCGATACCAAGATTTTCTAGGTGCTTATGGAGGCAAGCATTTGAATGTGGATTAATAGGAGGTCGTGCCTGTCCCCCGTGGTGCACAACAATATGCAAATCTTTGTAGACTTCAAGGCAGACATGCACAACATCTACATCAAGGCACGAAAGGATCCGACGCAGTAGTGGAAAAAGCTCCCATTCATAACCACTGACAATGTGATCTTTACGGTGTTAGAGACATGGCCTCCTGAGTGGCGCACCTTGGATTTGAGGGAGTTGGAAAAGGCGGCAACATAGAAAAGGAAGGATAATGCCAAGCTATGCATCAACCAACTAACTAAGAAAAGGCACAATGAAAATGCAGTAGCTGAGGTCAGGGTAGTCCATGAAGTGGCACAGGTAGCCGCAGAGCAAAAGGAGGGCACCAAAGTAGCAGGAGCAGCGCAAATAGCAGAGGCTGCAACAATGCAGGTAGAGGAGGGCCAAGCAGTGTCTACAGGATAAGAGGAAGAGGACATGGAACTTGTAGAGGAGAGCGTGGACCCGGGGACCGCCTCTACACAACTCAAATGGCCGCGCATCACAAAAATATCAGGTTCAAGAAAGAAGGTCAAGGCCTCAAAGCTGGCCATCGACCTAATCACCTTAACTAAAGGTGATCTCCATGACATCAATGAGACGGTTCGTGATGTCACTAATGAAGTGCTCTAAGACTTTATGATGGAGTAGCAAACTATTTTGGGGGCCCTAAGGGTGCAGCTACAGGAGTTACAAGTGTGACCCCCACAGGAGGGTACCTTGTCTACCCACATCGCAGCAGACATGCTAGCAACAAAATAGATGCTATGAGCAAAGATGACCAATACGATAACCTTGCCAGAGGGATCGCTAGTCTCAGAGAGTGCAATGAGTCGGATGATGCTTAATACAATGAAAAGCATTGGCCTTAACTTGGTTTCCCTTCCTTGTGAAATACTTTATTAGCTGCAGGATGGGATAATAGAAAAACTCCACGCCAGAGAGAGCTGTGTGATCTAGGTTCTGAGTGAGCAGAATATTAATATAGAACAACTTAGCTTGCAACGTGACGAGTTGGTGTCGTAGAACCGACATTTGGTGTAGACAGCTGATGATGCTTGCCGATGAGTCCCAGGGTTGTCCACTGCAGCAGACCTACCAAAATGTGTGTTTATCCACTATTTGGCAAGTGGAGTCTGTAACGCACATGAGAAAACAACAAGAGTGTAGCTGGAGCTGAATCTCTAAGTTGCCAAGCTATGATTGAAGGCGTAGCCTTCCACTCCTCCAGAGGTCATAAAACAACGCACCAACATTATTGCAGTAGGGATGGAAGAGATTGGAGGTGCAGTCCATGATTGTACCAACATGTTGGAGCAGGCACTAGAGGTCCTCACTACATTGTAGGAGGACCCCAACATCCAGCGGCTAGAGACCGAGGCACGCAAACTCCAGCAAAAATATGATAGCATTAGAGGGATTGGGTAGATAGTAGTCCTTACTCAGCAGCTTGCAAGGATGTAGCAAACCAAGGCTTTAAAAGAGTAGGTGGATGCGGCGCGCCACAAGGAAGCAGTTCTAAAATCATGCGTCCAACCATGGATTGATGAAGCCCTCACAATCATGGTAGATATTGAAGGAAATATTCCGTAGATTCAAGGAATGCATGCACAAATGTGGTGCAACATGCCAGAAATAGAGGGTTCAGAAGAAAGAATGCAGTAGGTTCAGTAGGCAACAACTTAGTGCGCTACTGACATTCAGACTGTTCAGGACCAACTGGAGGGACTCCGCACCAAGATCACTGCACCGATAGAGTTACTCAAGGATGAGTCACGATGTTTGTGTTGAAGGCCTATTGGGCATGGAATCCCCCCATGGCATGTTTTGTGGCTTAGAGCCCAAGTTTTGAGTACTATTGTTGTAAAGACTCTGCAAATTGTGGGTGCAGAGCACATATTGTATGATAGAGTCATAAGGTTGTCCTCCCTATGTTTTGAATGTAGTGTCAGCCTACCCATGGTCCGCAGACCATGGGATTATATAAATAGAGTGAGGCTCTAAGTTGTAAAGTAGTGAAGAAGCAAGTAGCAAAGAAATGGAGTCTAGAAGATAGTGAGCATAGAGAAAAGGTCTAAGTGCTTTGGGTCATAGTAGTAGGAAGAGGCTCTGTCTCTGAGTGTGTAGAGACCTAGTAGAGTTCGTAGTTGAGTGCACAGACCCCTGCAGCTAAGTGTGTAAGGCAGAATTGAGTCTGTAACCAAGGAAGAAGAATAATAAAGAGAAGTTTGATTCCAAATCTTGTGTATTTGTTCTTATGCTATTTCCTGTTTAAATGTATTCTTTTATGTGTCATGCACACTTATATGAATGTTGAACATTGTTAAATAGAACTAGACACATACAGATAAGCTAAGTGATCGACTAATATTAGGTTAATAGTAAGGAATTGGGTAATAACATGGATCGGGCCCTCAGTAGGGCTGCACGAAGGCAGCATCGCAGGCTATGAGGCACTGTTAGGTGTGCGTAGCAACGTGTGCACAGGGTCAAACCGCAAACCACTGAAAACCATCAAACATCTCTAGGGTGTGGAAACTTGGTTCTAGCACGCTCCCATACTACTTCGGGTGAGACCTCAATCCACACTCCACAGACTATTTCCGAAAGGGCCAGTAGTACTGGGATTTGTTTGGCTAAATCACCTCTGAACCTAGGTCAGGCCTCTATAAGCCAACAACTTCTTTTCCTGCGTAAATTTGAAGGAGCTCCCAGATTCTCCCTAACATCTTGCACCAATCTATCAACTTTTATGGTTCTTTTTCTACCTTCTCTGGATGATTTTTCTTGAGTGAATATCTCCAATCTATCTCTTTTATCCTCCTGAATTTTTCATTTCTCCACAACTTCATGAGTCTCCTCCTTTAGAGCTAAAATCTCCTATTTTGGTGGGATTTGTAGCTCCCTCTCAACATAGCATCTCATTTATTTCTCCTCATCAAACATTACATCCCTTTGCACAAATGTCATTTTGATGGAAGGTAAGTACACCAAGTAATTATGTGGAGTTTCAATGTAACCCACAAAAACTCCCAAATCTATTGTAGGCTCAAGTTTCTTCCTCGAATCTTTGGAGACATGGTAATAAATAGAGGCTCCAAATATTCTGAAATGAAACACATATGAATTTCTCCCAAATAAAGCCTCATCCATTGTAATCATACCAAGAATTTGATGAGGATTCTAGTTCTAGAATTAGAATCCTGATCTGCTTCACCTATCTAGTAGCTATGTGTCTCAGAAAGTATTTTCGTTTACTGAAGATCACATAATAGCCACGATCTTCCAAAAATGTTATGGAGATGAGGTTCTTCTTTAGGCCTAGCACAAACATGACATCGTTGAGGCAAGAAGGGGATCCTAGCTCCCTCTTAAATGTTATTATATAAATCCTGGTAGCACTATACCTTTTGTTGTCACCATGCTCAATATGCATTGGAGATATTTCTCCTCGAGGTCACTGAAAAAATATCTACACCCCGTCATGTGGAATGACGCACCTGAGTCCAAGTACCAAAAACTCCCCATCATATTGTTGGCCATGCATTTGATCAAGGTGAAGTATAGATCGAACTATGAAGCCAAAGCTATACCTATTTCTCCTCCTAAGTTATTCTTGCTAGACTTTTTGTGTAAACACTTTGCAGAACAGTGCTCGAATTCATGACAACTAAGCATTTAATTTTGGACAAGTCCTTCTTCTTCCCCCCTTGGTTGGACTCTGGTTTGGTTTGAGATTTATTCCCTTTTCCCTTCTTTCCCTTTCTAACCAATGCAAAATTTTATTCATCCTCTCCCTTGGATGAACTTCCAGCTTTGTTATTTTGCCTAATCTCTTCTTGTACCAAATTGAACCATAAGCATTCCCAATTCAATAATTTCCCCCTCCCATTCATCGAGTCCTAGTAGTTATCCTAGCTTTTAGGAAGGCTTAGAAGAACTAGGCTCACAAGGTCATCTTCTGCAACATTCACAACAACCCCTCCAACCTCATCCTGAACTTGTGTAAATATGGTGAGATGTTGTGGAATAGTATCATCCTTATGCATCTTGATGTTTTGAAGTTTGTCTTTTAGGTATAGTTTTCTATGGTCACTATTATTTTGAAATAGCTCAGTCAGTGCCTTCCACATTGCAAAAGGATTTTCTTTCCCATTGATATTTGAGACAATGTGATCTATCACTCCCTCTAAGATTATTCTCCTTGCCTTGGGTACATCTTTCTTCCATTGGGCTTGGTTTTTGGCATCAACTGATCCTGGTTTCAGAATGTTTGTCTTGACATATTCTAAAAGTTCGTTATCATCAAGCACTACCTCCATGTGATCCTTCCAAGAAATAAAATTCGAGCTTCCTTCCAAGGAATACCCTAATCTCAATCCATTGAAGTCCATTTTCCCAACTTTGAAGAACTCTTGCTACACTAAAGTTACAAATTCAAACCTCTTGAGGAACAAATTCAAAATTCTTATTCTAATGTGAATCCTTCTCTAATACCATGTAGAAATTTGGCGATAGAATTGCAATTTCTCAAGAAATTTAATCTAAATCAAGAGACTCAACTATACTCTATCGCTTTGCAGAAGTTAATTCGCAATTTAGAAAAACATTCACAAACATGCATCAATCAGATACACAAGTACACATATTTATCTAGGGGAAACCAACTGGTAAAAACCCATTTAGACT
This sequence comes from Pinus taeda, assembly GCA_000404065.3. Classification (NCBI taxonomy): domain Eukaryota; kingdom Viridiplantae; phylum Streptophyta; class Pinopsida; order Pinales; family Pinaceae; genus Pinus; species Pinus taeda. Next base: position 167,940 of record APFE030141959.1, read on the forward strand.
ACTTTCATTAATCTTATGAATAAATAATGTATTACAATTTCTTGCTCACTCTGAGCTCAACCTACAAGTAAATAACCTTTCTCTTCACTCAATAAGAATCTCTAACCCAGACTTAGTCAATTTATGCCTCTACTTGAGCCCTATTTCCTTTCAAAAATCATGAGGAATTAGGCCCCTATTTTTCAATAATTTCCCTCTAATTTATTGGATTCCCAAGGATTGATCATTGATTGCATGCAACAATTGTACACTTAAAACTACTCTACAACTAATGTTACATGCCTTGGAATCTCCACCAAAATTGAGAAATTCAAACTGCTTGCATGCATGAGTTATTTTTGGTTGATTAATCAGTTAACTGGATGACCACTGACTTAGATTGCTATCCCACTACACAACTAACCTCCAACTAGTTCTATCAACAGTTAGAACTAGTTTAGTTGAATACAACTGGAAAGAACTAAACTACATCACTACAAATTAGTAATCAACACATGAAAATTTCACTCCAAGCTCTTAACTAGAATTTACTAAGCTAATTGAATGACAAGAGCCATGTCACCTCAGTTAACTTCCTCCAAGTTGTCTTCTTATGTGGAAATTTTGAATTTTCTCAATTTGACCAAGGCAAAGCCAAATTGAGCCTTTCTTGCTAAACTTTTTCAACACTTTGCTTCCACTCTAACCTTATTAAATTGACTCAAACGCCAAGTGCTATGAGATAATCCCAATAGAAACCCTTGATAGAAATTGGCAAGGCTAAAAAAATTGTGAAGCGTTGTTAGAGTGGTTGGGTTTGGGAAATCCCAAATGACTTGGATCTTAGCCAGATCCACATGTGCACCATTCTCATCAATGATGTAACCAATATTGGAGTTGATTCATGCCAAACACGCATTTTTCCAAGTTGGCACATAGTTTGTGTTGTGGTACGGTTTGAAGGACTTACAAATATGTTGCAAGTGCTCTTCGACACTCTTCCTGAAGATCAGGATGTTGTCTAGATATACAACCATAAATGAGTTGGTGAAGGTTCCCAAGATGTCATCCATTGACCTCATAAAAGTTGCAAGGTAATTTTTCAACGTGAAGGGCATGACCAGCCACTCCCAAAGGTCCTTGTTGGATTTGAAGGCAGTCTTCAATACATCTATGGGTTCTATTTGGAACTTGGTGATAGCCAGAATTCAAATCAATCTTTTTGAAGTACTTGTCCCCCTTAATTTGGCCAAGAAGGTCATTAATCCATGGGATTAGATACATGTTCCAAAAAATGATTTTATTCAGTGTTTGATAATCAATGCAGACTCTTTAGCTCTCATCCTTCTTTTGTACGAGTAAAATTGGGCTCCCATAAGGTGAGGAACTTGGTCATATGTGCCCTTTTTACAGAAACTCTTGGATCTTCCACTTGATTTCTTTTTTTCCATAAGAAAGTGTTGGTATATTGATCCATTGGGTAGAGATGCTATGGAATTCGTATCGATTGAATGCTTGACCTGGTAGTGCAAAGGTACCCCTATGGATGAGGATAAGATGTCCCTATATTATTCCATGAAATTATCCACCTACTTTATCTATGTGGAAGAAACCTTCCCAGGGGCCATGGATGTGGCCATGATCATCCCCTTACTTTGAGTGTGAATAAAAAGAAAAAGAAAAATTCCTATTCTAGGAGATGATCTTATTACATTTCTTAGTAGAGATCAAAGAAATGGTAGTAGGTGAGGCTACCTAGGATATCCTATAGAGCTTACTGCCCAAATTAATAATAATAGTGTAAGGCTTGGACTCATAGACAACATGATGTTTCCACAAGTATGGTTGGCCTAATAATACATCACAAACTTCAAAGGGAGCAACATCACACAATACCTCATCCATGAAGGGCTTGATGTTGTAGGGAAGGTGACATTGATGGAAAACGTGAAGATTTTCCCCTTGGTGGAGTCATCCAATGGTGTATGGTTGTGGATGTGGTGTTGTTGGTAGGCCCAACCACTTCACAACCTTAGTTGAGATGAGGTTCATTTGACTTCCGCTGTCGAAAATGAACTACAATGGTGGACCCTTCACCCACATCTATGAGTGGAATATACACTCACCCTCCTTCGAATCTTTAGGCTCAATCTTCTTGACCTTGGTGGTGGAAACAATGGTGCCATGTTCTGCATCAATGATATGTTTCCCTTGTCTTCTAGCTCTGAGTCAGAACATGCATTAATTCAGAAGCTTTTAGCTTAGCCATCAATGACTATTTTGTGTGACACTCATTTGTGTTGTGAGTGGGGCTCTTATGGAATTCACACTACTTTCCTATGTGCTTCTTCATCTTCTGTTGTTTTTCTTTAATTGTGGCTTTGATAGGTTGTCATGGGTGATTCCTTCTTGAACCAATCCGTTGTTTTGTGTTTTGGAGGTTCTTTTCACATGATTTGATTCACAGATCCAAAGTCCCAATCTTTTTGTTTAAATTTCTAAGAGATCTTGATAGCATATTGATTTTCCGCACCAAGAAAGGAGATGTCTAGGAAATCAATTTTTCCTGGATGTATCTATGCAAATAACCATACTACTTGACTACTAGATTCTACTTAGATTCCATGATACCCATCTTTGTGCATAGCAAATGAAAAATATTTGTGAACTTTGACACATCTTGGTTTCTTTCCTATCATAGCATGGTCCATTTTATGTACTTGTCTTCATAGCTCCTAGCAAGGTATTGTTCCTTGAAAATGCCTCATAAATCAATTTGAGTGGGTGCAATTGAAAATAGTGAGGATTCCTTCTCGTCCATTTTCTCATAGTAGGTTTCCCACCAATCCTTGACATGGGGGGCGACTTTGAGGAGTGCCAAAGTAATTCTTTTCCTATTGGAAAAATTATGGACTGAAAAATATCCTTATAACATATTTAATTATCTGCGGATCTAGTAATGTCAAAGTCAACTTGTATCCTAAAGGGGTGGTGCCTCCAAATTTCCTGCTAAATGAAGATTCTTCTCTCACTGGTAATTGTCAAAGGACTTCAAAAAAATTATCCATCATCTATGTTGGGGGTGTGTTATATTATTTCCACGACTAGTCACATGCTTGGGGGGGGGGATAGCCCCCCCTGTTTGTTGCGTCGGGTGTAGCAGAGGGGTCACGGGGGGGGGCGCAACCCCCCTTGTTTGGGGGTTTCAGGGAGGTGAGGCAGTGCCTCGGGAAATTTTTTTTGGAACCTATATTAGGTGGGTGGACTTACTGATGGTTTTGTGCATGGGATTTTCACATGGTTTTGGTCATGATGGTTTCCTTCCCATGGTATTTTGTAGATCCGTTCAAGGGAACTACATGTATGTTCTCATATAGGGTTAATGGATTAGGCTTTATGAATGATTTGACATGTATATATATGTATTGTAATATTGAAAGTAACATAATGAAAAACCAATCTGATAGTCCTAGTTTTGGGATCTAGGGAAAAATATCTATGTATTTGTTTTGTGTTTCTCGCCATTGTATATTTTGTGCTTTTTTAAGAATTTGTTTGCAATTAATTTCTGTACAGAGTTAAAACCTACATTTGGCATCAAAGTTGTTTTGGATTCAAGGGGATGCCTTTTCTACTGAGGGATTTTTTCTTGGGCCTGTGGTAAACCCTGTTCAGTGGGAGATCCATGGGACCAATTCTTGCAGTGAAAGAAGATGGCGAGTAGTGGAAAGATAGAGATCAAGAAATTTAATGGTCAAAGTTTTTATTTATGGAAGCTCAATATGGAGGATCTTCTAGTAGATAAATATAGTGGATTATGGTAGAATTTAGTACTAAACTAATGACAATGTTAGCAGAAGACTGGGTGAAGCTGCATCGAAAGGCAAAGAGCATAATATAGTTGTGTATCTCAGATTCAATATCGTTGAATACCATATCGAGGAAGCTACAGTGAAGGATTTTTTCATCAATTTATGGACTTTGTACCAATCTAAGTCTCTAGTGAACAAATTGTTCCTGCAAAAAACGTTGTATAACCTAAGGATGAAGAATGTAGAATCGGTGACAAAGCATTTGAATGTCTTTAATACTGTGGTAAGCTAGTTGTTATCTGTTTATATAAAAATTTAGATGAAGATAAGTGCATCCGTTTTCTGTGTTCTCTACCATCTTTGTAGGATATTCAAGTTGTTACTATAGGTAGCAATACAACTACCTTAAATTTTTATGAAATAGTCTCATCCTTGTTGGTAGAGGAGATGAGATGGAAAAATATGGAGACCTAGAATGGAGATGCCTTGTCTGTATGAGGACAGCTCCAGAAAAGAAATAAAATAAGTCCTCAAGTAGGAGATCTAAATCTAGAGGGAGATCTAAATCTCCAAGAAAACTTGTAAAGGTATGTTGGAAATGTGGAAAGAAAGGGCACTACAAAAAGGAATTAGATCTAAATCTCCTAAGAAAGGAAAGGGACTTGATGATGCTCCTTCTACAGAGGTGAAAACCACCTCAGATGAAGGTGGGGATGTGTACTTGGCTTCTTTTTCAAGTACACATGTAGATCACGAGTCATGGCTGATTGACTCAAGTGCATCCTTTCACTTCACTTCCCATATGGAGTGGTTCTGCGAGTATGAGAAATATGATGGTGGTGTTGTGTTCTTAGGGGATGATAGGAAGGTTAGAATTGTTGGACATAGAAAATTCAAGCTGAAGTTGCAAGGTGGAAGGCTTAGAACACTTCCGAGTGTTCTGCATATTCTTGTATTGGCTAGAAATTTGATTTTTGTAAGCAAGATGGATTGTGAAAGTGTAAAAATAGTGTTCGAGAAGGACACTTGCAAGATGGGTCGGGGAGAATTGGTATTGATGTGAGGAGTTTGGATTAGAACTCTATACAGTCTTTTGAGTAGTACTATTATTGATGGGTGCATCAATTATGTGGTTCCCAAAAGTGGAGCAGAAAATCTAGTGGTCTCTAGAGAAAAGACCATTCAATGGCATCAAAGGCTTGGACATATTGAAGAGAAGGGCCTTCGAATACTTCACAGTAATGGTATCGTAGAAGGTATGTCTAATTTCTCTTATCATTTCAATCTCTATGAACATTGTTTTTATGGGAAGTAGAATCTATTGAGTTTCCCCTCTATTGCTAAGAGGGCGAAAGGGATATTAGAGCTTGTGCATAGTTATGTGTTTGGAACAATGTCAGTTCCATCACTAGGTGAGTCTATGTACTATGTATCATTTATAGATGACTTCTCAAGGAATACATGGATATATTTCCTTAGGAATAAATCTAAAGTCTTTGACATATTTAAAGAATTTAAGGCTCTGGCAGAAAAGTAGATAGAGAAGAAGATAAAGGTGCTAAGGATAGATAATGGTGGAGAGTTTTGAAAGAAGAAATTTGAAGATTTATGTAAGAAGTGTTGTATAGCATGATAGAAGACTACTCCATACACACCTCAATAAAATGGATTTATAGAAAGAATGAACAAGACATTAATGGAAAAGGAAAGAAGCATGCTCACTGGTGTTGGGTTAGGACAAGAATTCTGGGTAGAGGTGGTGGAGATTGCATGTTACCTAGTTAATAGATCACCTTCATCATCAATGGAGGATAAGACTCCAGATGAGGTATGGACTGGTAAGAAACCCTCTCTTTCACATCTAAGGGTATTTGGCTGTGATGCATATGTAGATGTTCTAAAGGAGAAAACAATCAAATTGGGTAGTAAATATGGAAGGTGCATATTTATTGGGTATAAGGATGGTTTAAAAGGTTATAAGCTTTAGAACCCCGAAATAAGGAAGGTTTAGTACAACAGAGATGTGGTTAGAGATGTGAAAGATGTTATTAATCATGAGGTTATACCAAAGGAACTTGAGAATGTATAGTTTGAGTTAAAGGAGGAAGAATCAGACTCTACTGCAAAACAGGAACCAGAAGAGGAAGAGCCACAAACTCCAGCTATGAGAAGATCAGTTTGAGAAATAAAGAAGCGAGAAAGGTATAATCTATCTGCTTTCTATTCAAATATTTCTTTACATATTACTAATGATGATTCCAGAACTGTCATGGAGGCAGTAGAGTTAGAGGATGGAAAACTCTAGAAAGAGGCCATGGTTGATGAAATCGCATCTTTAGACAAAAATGATGCTTGGGATCTGGTGGACTTGTCGTCTATAAGGAAACCCATTGGAAGAAAATGGGTGTTTAAGAAGAGGATGAATGTAAAAGGAAAGGTGGAGAAATACAAATATTGGTCGGTAGAAAAAGGTTATTCCTAGGTGTTAGGAATTGATCTTGGTGACATTTGTTCTCCTGTTGCCAAGGTAGCTTCTATTAGATTAATTTTATCTATTATTGTTGCTTTTGATTTTGAGTTAGAACTGATGGATATTAAGAAAAATTTTCATCACAGGGATCTAGAAGAAGAGATCTGCATGAAGCAACCTGAAGGCTTTGCGGTGAAGAAAAATAAATAACTCATATCTAGGTTAAAAAAGTCTATATATGGGTTAAAACAATCACCAAGGATGTGGTATCAGATATTTTATACCTATATACAGGGACTTGGCTTCACTAGAAGCAAATAAGATCATTGTGTGTATTTTAAATTAATTGGTGACTGGTATTTATCTAGTATACTGATTGGAAATGACAAAGCAATTATCCAGGATTTGAAAACCCAATTGTCCTCAGAATTTGACATGAAGGATCTTAGTGTTGCAAGCTATATTTTGGGCATGGAAATTAAGAGAGATTGAGTAAAGAGGAAGATCTACTTAAACCAAAGGAAGTATGTCAAGACAATATTGTAGAGGTTTAATATGCAGGATAGTAAATCGGTGAAGGTGTAGAATTTCTTGTAGATTCACAAGTTCATGCATCAACTAGTGGAAGCCAATAGATCAATGAAAAAAATATAAAAAAGAATAAGATAAATCAATGGCACATAACACAATAGTTTTTCCTAGGGAAAGCCACTGCTCAAAACCCCACCTATCTGTATTGCATTAAATCATAAATATGAGTGAAGATATAAAGCTTGTTTTCACAAAAACAATTGCACACAAGTCTGCTCAACTCTCTGCCTCACAAGCCCTCTATTAGCCAACACTTCGCCAATTTCCACTATCTTCCAAGACCCTACTTACTTGCGCAATTCCTAGGATGAATAGCCTATATTTAAAGGGAATTCATGCTTCCAAAACTACGCAATCCTGTTATATACCTAGGGGGGATAATATGGGGTACCAAGGGAGGTACCCAAGGTAATAATGTAATAATGAGATGGGCCATAGTAATAAATAAGGTGATTAACCCATATCATGTAAGGGACCACAAGTAGTTAGTAATAATGTAATGGGCCATGGTATTAGTGGTGGTATGAGGGAACCATGGTAATGATCCATGGTATTGCATGTATGAGGCCTATATAGAGGCTAGAGACTCCACATGGAGGATGTGAAGGAAAAGTCAAGGATTATTGATGTACAAGCATATGGCTTGTGGAGTGTTCTCCTTCCTTAAGGAAGTGAATGTATGGTGTTGCCCTACCTTAAGGGTTTGATAATAAAGAAGCATTTATATCTTATTTCTTGGGTTTATTTATATTTTCATATCAGTGTTATAATAAGTGGTATCAGAGCTATAACAAGTGCTATCAGAGCACTTTCTTGGAAAAACAGTGGAGATATATTTTTTTTTGTTATTTCGGGGCCGGCCAAGAGATCTAACCCAGAAACATATGAAAATATAAATAAACCCAAGAAATAAGATAGAAATGCTTCTTTATTATCAAACCCTTAAGGTAGGGCAACACCATACATTCACTCCTTAAGGAAGGAGAACACTCCACAAGCCATATGCTTGTACATACAATAATCCTTGACTTTTCCTTCACATCCTCCATGTGGAGTCTCTAGCCTCTATATAGGCCTCATACATGCAATACCATGGATCATTACCATGGTTCCCTCATACCATCCACTAATACCATGGGCCCATTACATTATTACTAACTACTTGTGGTCCCTTACATGATATGGGTTAACCACCTTATTTATTACTATGGTCCAGCCCATTATTACATTATTACCTTGGGTACCTCCCTTGGTACCCCATATTATCCCCCCTAGGTATATAACATTCCACCCCCCTTAACATGTTTCGTCCCCGAAACATGGGAAGAACATAAATAATAAGATCTACTCAAAAGCGTAGTCCACTGGTACCATGCACGTGCATCTAGCCATCCAAGAGAAAGGTGAACCCTTGCTCTCGCTGGTGCCTCGCTCGCTTGAGATGGAAGTTGACCATGGCATCTCTTCTGTGTTGATGTGTAGTAGGTGGATCTTCACTCCTCGCCATCCGTCATACGGGGGTTGTTGTCCTTGTGGCTAATTGGTTGCCATCTTGTTGGTTGTTTTCTTGCGGGGTGATGTGGGTGATGATATGTTGAAGTTTTAACCCACGGTGTCTTTTTCTTTAATTCACCCTGTTGTGGTGCTTATTGTGGTGTCTTCTTTTCCAATATGACTTCAACCATTGAGACCTCCTCTGATGTATCAGCACCTGTAACCTTTTCTGCTTCAACCTCTGTTTGTGTTTGATTGTCTATCACCACTGACTCATCATCTAATATGTCAGACCCTGGAACATCTTCTCCTTCAGCCTCCTTGGACTCTACCTATTTATTAATGGAAATATCATGTAATGTAATTTTCTTCTTTTTATACCAGAGCTTCGGGAATTTCTTCTGCACATTAATATTGATAATACCCGTAGATTCCATCCAAGGATATCCCAAAACAATATCCATATTATCCATATTTGAAGTATAAAAATCACCATGCAACACATACTTATCCATAGAAAGCTTCAAATCCTTATAAATTTGAATATCCTCATCATCAACCTGTGTATTTTCAATGTGTTTCGCTGGAATTTGCAATTTTTTTGCCAAGTTAACATTGATAAAATTATGCTTGCAACTAGGATTTATAGAAACAATGATCTTCTCCTTTTGAATCAATCCATGAACCTATAATAAGGATATACCAGTAGGAAATAGCTCCATATGTTTTTCCTTATCTTGTTTATTGGCATGAGACCATCTGTCTAAAAGTAATTTTTCAAATTCTTCATCGGGCAGGTTGGAACATTTCTTTTGGTTAAGTAATCCCCACCATGTGGCTGCCTCATCTTCAAAATTAAACACTAGAAAAGTTCTCCAATTATGTGCCCATAATGACTTGTTTTTTTTTTTTATGTATTCTTCAATAGTAGGACCATTATCTTTTTCTGTAAAAGCCATGAAGAGGGTTTTGAAAAAATTCACTTACCCGGCGAAAAATTGAAATTGTCACAATTTAGTCAATATTGCTCAGAATCTCTATTATGACCTATTTTTGGAAATGGAACACCCATTCTGCATCTACCCATGTGATAGAAATTCTGATCTAGGAACTAGAATTTCAGATCTACACTGCAACTCTCCCGTCGTCCCCAAAATTTCTGCAAAAAGAGTTGATTTTAAATCAGTGATATCTCCCTCATCTGGACTCCGATTTGACCGATGTGTTTTTTGAAATAGGGTATATTTTCACATAGGATCCAGATCTACAATTAGATTTCGCAGATATTGCACCAGGACGTACAGATCTACGCCACAAACTCGTTGCCCTGAAAAATTGTCTACAACCCCACTGATTTTTAGATCAGCGATATCTCCTTCATCCGGACTCCGATTTGACTGATGTTTTTGTTGAAATTGGGTATTTTTTCACATAGAATCCAGATATACAATCAGATTTTGCAGATCTTGCACCAGGACATCTAGATCTGCACCACAAACTCGCTGCCCTGAAAAATTATCTACAACCCCACTGATTTTTAAATCAGCGATATCTCCTTTATCCGGACTCCAATTCAACCGATTTTTTTTTAAATCGGGTATTTTTTCACATAGAATCCAGATTTGTAATTATATTTTGTAGATCTTGCACCAAAATCTACAGATCTTATCTGCAAACTCGACGCCCCCGAAATCCTGCAAAAAATAAAAATAAAAAAATTTCTCCACTTTTTTGCCCAAGAAAGTGCTCTGATACCACTTGTTGTAGATCTAACCCAGAAACATATGAAAATATAAATAAACCCAAGAAATAATATAGAAATGCTTCTTTATTATCAAACCCTTAAGGTAGGGCAACACCATACATTCACTCCTTAAGGAAGGAGAACAC
>APFE030141959.1:178195-230030 GCA_000404065.3 Pinus taeda
GCCATGTGCTTGTTCATACAATATTCCTTCACACTCCTTAACATCTTCCATGTGGAGTCTCTAGCCTCTATATAGGCCTCATACATGCAATACCATGGATCATTACCATGGTTTCCTCATACCATCCACTAATACCATGGGCCCATTACATTATTACTAACTACTTGTGGTCCCTTACATGATATGGGTTAACCACCTTATTTATTACTATGGCCCATCCCATTATTACATTCTTACCTTGGGTACCTCCCTTGGTACCCCATATTATCCCCCCTAGGTATATGACAAATCCAAACATAGGTGATTCTTTGATTCCATGCATGATATTTACAACTCTTTAAATCACACAACTTATAGTGCATTTTCCTTGCACTCTAGTCTCAACTGGGTCTTTCTCTAAACAAGCATGCATGAGTTTCTCATCAGGGAATCTCCAGTTAACTGGAGTAACACTTGTGGATGCACCAGTGCACCAACTGATTGTTAGTCCTCTATTAGTTCCATAAATAGTTAGAACAATTTTAACTAACCATAACTCAGTAAACTGAGTTAATCTAATTACAACTCAAATAAACTCATCCTGGACCCCTAAAATTTAGGGAGAACATATACATTACTATAGAAAGGCTTCCAACTCGACATTCCTAAGATAATTAAGCCATTTAAACCTAATTAACTATTTACAAGTTTATGTGAGAATAGAATTTGATTTTAATTCATAGTTTAATTCAAGGACAAATTAAACTGGAATTTCTTGTTTCCATTTCTCAACACTCCCTCTCAACAAGAAAGTGATTATTTGCTACCCCAATCCTATCTTTGTGAAACTCAAATTTACTTCTTCTCAATGCCTTTGTCAAAATGTCAACATCTTTCTCCTCAGTGCGAATGTAGTCCAACAATATGATCTATCTCAATACACAATCTCTGAGATGATGATATCAAATACCAATGTGCTTGGACCTATCATGAAAAACTATATTTTCAAAGAGTTTGATACAACTCTGATTATCGCATTAAATCATTGTCAGATACATATACTGACCAAATAGACCAATCAGGATCTTCCTCATCTAGATGTCCTCACATGCTGCCTAAATCACAACAATGTACTATGCCTCTATTGAACTTAGTGCAACCGATCTTTGTTTCTTGTTGTACCAAGAAACTGTCACTAACCCAATACTTAAGATATCTCCTGATGTGCTCTTCCTATCAGATGGAGTCCCTACCCAATCTGCGTCCATGAAGCCTTGAAGCTTCACTTCTTTTATCTGTCTGTACCATAATATGTATTGAGTAGGGCCTATGAGGTATCTCAATACATGCTTTTTTTCCTTCTGATACATATTGGTAGGCCTAAGAATTGTTTGACTAAGTTGGTTAACTGAATAGCATAAATTCATCTATGTGTTCACCAAGTACACAAGTGAACCCACAAGCTCTCCCGAAGTAGCATCCTCCATCTTCTAGTTACCAACTAGAGGATTTTCCATTGGCTTGTAGCTCTCCATGTGGAACCTCCTGAGTATCTCGTTGGCATACTTTCCTTGATACACAAACAACTCCCCATCACCCTGCCATATTTTCATGCCCATAAAGTAATGCATGAGCCCCAAGTCCTTCATCTCAAACCTCTTGCAATGTCCACCTTACATGATTTGATCATCTTATCATCACTTGTCTGTATGAGGTCATCAACATAAAGTAAAAGGATCAAAATTTACCTTCCACCACTATGTGGTACAGGTTCACATCTGCTTCACTCTTCGTGAAGCCCAACCCGGTGAAGTAGTTGTTTATCCTAATGTAGCAAGCATGAGGTTGTTGCTTTAGCCCATACAACACTCTCTTGAGATGTCACACTTGCCAATCATAGTCGAAGGTTTCAAAACCTTCAAGCTGCTCTATGTACACCTCTTCCTCAATTGTTCCATTAAGGAAGGTTGTCTTTACATCCATCTGATATATCTTCCACCCCATTTGTGCTAATGGTTCCAATATAGATCTGATCAAAGAGTACCTTGTAACAGGAGAAAAAGTATCATCATAGTCAATCCCCTCTACCTGTGAAAATCCACAGGCCATAAATCTAGCCTTATGCTTCTCCACACTACCATCTATAGCTTTCTTTACCTTGTAAAACCAACGGGGTCTCACCATGGACTTATCCCCTGGTCTCGGGACTACATCCAAAACATCGTTATGAACTATGGAGTCATACTCCTCTATCATGGCATCAACCCAAATTGGTTACTACGCTTCTTCCTCAAAGGAAGATGGCTCTGTCACAACACATATGCTCATAAGATTCCTGTATCTAGTGTACCTGTCAGATGACCTCCTCTATCTACGTCGTGATGTTGGTTCTCCCACATTATCTCTAGCATTTGACAACAATCTATCTGCCTCTCTAGTATGGTTTCTCCCATCTTTGGAAGACTCTTCATGACTAGATGTCTCCACTCCCGGATCCTCTGCATTTGGCTTCTCCACATCAAGCTGAGGCTCCTCAACCTTAGGAGCGAAAATCTCCTCAACTGCATGTAGCTGAAGCTCCCTCTCAAGGGAAACTCACATGGCCTTCTCCTCATTGAATATGACATCTCTGTAAACCAATGACATCCTGTTGGTCCACAAGTACACCCAATAGTTGTGGGGTGTATCAGTGTACCCCACAATTATCCCCAACCTTTCTTTTGGATCTAACTTCATGAATATTTTCCACATGGAAATATACCAATGACCCAAAGATTTGGAAGTGACCAAGATCTGGCCTCTTACCAGAGTAAGCCTCCTCTGGTCTCATCATCCCCAGTATCTGATACGAGCTACGGTTCTACAAATGAACTGTTGTGTTGCATGCCTCAACCCACAAGTGTAGTGGTAGGCCCTGGTCATGCAACATTTCCCTTGCTACACCTAATATGCTTTTGTTCTTCCTATCAGCCACCCCATTCCATTGAGGGTTATGGGGGGTGGTCAACTCCCGTTTAATCCCTTCCGCTTCATAGAAGTTCTTAAACTCATTGGAGACATACTCACCACCGTTATCACTCCATAGATTTTTAACCTTATTGCCTGAATTTTTTCTCAACCAATGCTTTAAATTAAAAAAAAAATGTGAACGTTTGATTATTCTTTTGCATGAAAAATATCCATCATTTATGAGAAAAGTCATCAACAAATATAACATAATACCTGTGTTTGGTCGTGGATGTTGTCGATAATGGTCCACACACATCTGAATGGACTCGCTCTAGAATAGTATTTTCTCAAATGTCTCTGTCATGAAAGGAATACTTGGTGTATTTACCCAAAGTAACCCCATTACATGTATACTCTTGTTCTAGTGTACCTTTGGGAAAACCAGTAGAGATCTATTACGTGATCTTGAAAGCCCCATGATGCAAGTGACCTAATCGCTTGTGCCACAACTCGCCAATGTATTGACTTTGCACCATCTCTGCTTTCATGCTCAAAGCAACACAACCCTATACCTCCATCTTATAGAGATTCTTCACCTGAATCCCTATCTTCTTTGCTTGACCCATGGCTATGTGTCGAAGGAATGCCTTTCCTTTCAAGAAGATCACATCATAACCTCTATCCTCAAGCATGGAAACATATACCAAGTTATTCTTCAGCCTAGTCACATACATAAAATTCTCCAATGTGAGTGGAGCTCCATTCTCCCTCTGAAAAGTAACCTTGCCCAATCTAGTAGTACGATACCTTCTGTCGTCACCCATCTTGATATGCATCTGATGATTTTTCTCCTCCAGGTCACTAAATAACTCCTTGCCACCAGTCCTGTGGAATGAAGCTCCACTATCTAAGTACCATAACACTTACCATCGTTGATGACAACATCCATGCAATGAGGGAAAATTTAAATTCAAATTGAGGGGCCAAAGCCTCACCCACTGCTCCTCCTAAGGATTTCTTCTTAGACTTCTTGAGTGGACAATTTGTAGCAAAATGGCCCAAATCATGACAATGAAAGCATTTCACTTTTATCATGTCTTTCTTCTTACCTCCATGGCAAGAATATGACTTGGAATGGGAAGCTTTCCCTTTTCCCTTTCTCTACCTTAGTCACTAAGGCACAATTCTCTTCATCATTAGTCTTTGATGAAGATCCATCCCTCGTGTTACTCTTGATCTCCTCTTTCATCGAATCCGACCACAGTCATTCCCAATATGGTAGCTTCTCCCAACCATTGACAAAGTCTTGATAACTATGCCAAATCTTTGGGAGTCCCAGAAGAGCAAGACTCACCATAACATCCTCAACAACCATGATTCCAACACTTCCAAGTTCATCATGACATTGAGTGAACTTTGTCAAGTATTTTGGAATAGTCTCGCGTTTCTCCATTTCGATTTTTCAAATTTTGTCCTTCAATGCCAATTTCCTTTGGTCACTATTGTTTTGATACAAGTCCATCAATTCTTTCCACCTAGCATATGTAGTTTCTTTTCCATGAGGGCTTGAAACAATGTGGTCATGAACTCCCTCAAGGATTATCCGCCTCACCTTCTCTACACACTTCTTCCATTCGAGATATTGCACATATGATGTTGTTGGCTTAGGAATGTCTTGATCAACGAATTCCTTCAAGCCATTATCCTATAGAAAAACCTCCATTATGTCCCTCCAGGCTATAAAATTTGAGCTTCCTTCCAAGGCATACTCGTGTCGCAAACTATAGAATGCCATCTATCGATCCAGAAGTATGTATTGCAAATTTGAATTTCACCTGTAACCCAAAACTAAAAACTTTGAAATATCCTCTAGTATATTGAATTAAGCTCTGATACCATGTAGAATTTCCTATATATTCACAAGTTCATGCAATTTTGCTAAAGCAGAGGACAAGAATCTGCTACTTTCAACAAGTGGAAGTCAATAGATCAACGAAAACAATATGAACAAGGAGAAGATAAATCAATGGAACATAACATAATAAGTTTTCCTGGGGAAAGCCACTGCTCAAAACCTCGCCTATCTATATTGCATTAAATCAGAAATATGAGTGAAGATACAAAGCTTGTTCTCACAAGAACAATTCAACACATGTATGCTCAACTCTATGCCTCACAAGCCCGTTATTAGCCAACACTTAGCTAATTTACACATCCTGCCAAGCCCCTACTTTCTTGCACAATTCCTATGATGAATAGCCAGTATCTAAAGGGAATTCATTCTTCAAAAACTATGAAATCCAAACATAGTTCCTTCTCTGATTTCATGCATGTTATTTACAACTCAGTAAATTATAGAACTGATAATACATTGTCCCTGCACTCTAGTCTCAACCAGGTCTTTCTCTTAATGGACATGCATGAATTTTTCATGAGGGAATTGTTAGTTAAATGGAGTAAGGCTTGTGGATGAACAAGTGAACCAACTGAATGTTAGTCCTCTATTAGTTCCACAAACAGTTAGAACTAATTTAAATGACCATGACTCAATAAACTAAGTTAATCTAATTACAGCTCAAATAAACACATCCTAGACCCTTAAAGCCTAGCGAGAACATATACGTGCTACAAAAATACTTCCAACTCGAAATTCCTTAGTTAATTAAGTTAATTAAACATAATTAACTATTTACAAGTTGTTATGAGAATAAAATTCAATTTTAATTCATAGTTTAATGCAAGGACAAATTAAACTAGAATTTCTTGTTGCCATTTCTCAACAAAAGGTTCCTATTTCGGTAGGTGTAAATTTATCTATTGAACAGTGTCCCAAGACACAAGAAGAGGAAGAGGACAGGTCCTGTATTCCATACACAAATGCAGTCAGTAGCCTGTTGTATGCAATGGTCTGTACTAGACCAAACATTACATACGCGGCGAGAGTATTGAGTAGGTTTATGTCAAAACCGGGGAAGGAGCATTGGACAATAGTGAAGTGGGTTTTTAGGTATTTGCATGGCACTAGTGATTATGGTTTGTGCTAGCAAGGAAGACTAGGATTAGACAGAGTTTTCGACATCTGTGGCTTTGTTGATGCAGACTAGGCTCGAGATATGGATATGAGAAGATCTACAAATGGGTATGTGTTTAACCTATTTGGAGGTGCAGTCGGTTGGATGAGCAAGAGATAGTATGTAGTGGCACTTTCAACTACAGAGGCAAAATACATGGCAACCAGTGATGAAATCAAGGAAGCAATTTGGGTGCAGAGATTGTGTTCAAGTATGGGGTTAGTAGAACGAGCTATAAGGATAAATTATGATAGCTAAAGTGGAATTTTCTTGGCAAAGAACCCTGCTTATCATTAAAACACAAAGCACATTGATGTTTAGTATCACTTTGTGAGGGATATGGTTGAGGAGAAAAAGGTGTTGTTGGTAAAGATGGACATTTTGAATAATCTTGCAGATGCATTGGTGAAGTCTGTGAGCACTAAGAATTTTTGTTGGTGTAGCATAATAATGGGCATTGCAGGGGTGGACCAATGACTAAGCTCTCCTATGACGCCCTGTGTGGAAAATAAAACAAGTGGGAGAATGTTGTCTGTGTGTGTTATATTATTTCCACGACTAGTCACACATGCAAGGGGGTAATAACCCCCTGTAGGGCGGTTTTATGGGGCTTGGAGCCCCAGTGCACAAGGTTTGGGACAATGTTCCAAGAAATTTTTTTTGGACCCTATTTAGGTGGGCAGGCCTACCTATGGTTTTGTGCATGGGTTTGCACATGGTTTTAGGCATGATGGTTTTTTTCCCATGGTATTTTGTAGATCCGGTCAAGGGAACTATGGTTACATTCTAATCTAGGGTTAATGCTTCGACATTTATATATGTATTGTAACATTAAAAGGAACATAATGAAAAGTTAATATAGTAGTCCTAGTGATCCAAGTTAAAATATATGTGTATTTGTTTTTTGTTTCAAACCATTGTATATTTTGTGTTTTTTTAAGAATTCATTTGTAGTTAATTTTTGTACAGGGTTAAAACCTACAATATCGTTCCTTTTCCGCTCAAGGCCTTCTTCGAGCAACAGTTTGAAAGGATCCCCTGCTCCCTCCTCTTTTCTTCTTCTGCCATAGGACTTCATTGGGGTTGGTGAGGTTAGTCTTGCAAGGGCTCAACCAATTCAAGTCCCAACTCCTTATACTCTGACCTCGTTGGGTACATGCACAAAAAAACAGAAGAAGAGTAGACTACTCTGATACCATTGATATGGATTTATGCAAGAATGAAATAAAATACAAATTTAAATAGAAACACAAAGCTAAAATTAAAACCGAACTTCAATTAATTAATAATAAATGCTAAAAATTATTTACATGCAGAATGGAAACAAACTAGCTTGGGCGATGGTAGCTTATATATAAGAAGATATGTTATGGATACCTTCCTTCTGAATTGTGTTACTATGAGGCTCAGAGGCCTTTTAATTATTGAGAAACAATGGAAAACCCTAAACATCCAAAAACCTAAACTTAGGAGATGAAACACCAAAAGTTTGTAGGCCCCTTTAGGATTAGTTGGAACATCAACTTCCTCGGGTCATAATTTGGGCATGTCATCTTCATTTGGCATGCACGATACCTCATTATAAAGATCTATCTGAGGAAAAAAATTTCACCTAACAAGCCCATGCGTTGTAGGGCTCAATATTGTCTCATTTTCCAAAAAAACATCATTTAGGATTCAAAACAACTCTAGAAATTTAGAACCTAAAAAACTGCTAAAAATAGAAAGTTGTGCTAGAATTAAAGAAACTGAAAGGAAACAGTGTTGGGGGTCCAAGTCGAATAGGAGGGTGGAAACCAATATCCACCTACATCAGGCATGGCTGATTGACTTAGTTGTATTCTTTCATATGACTTCTCACAAGGAGTTGTTGTACGAGTATGAAAAATATGATGGTTTTGATGTTTCCTTAGGAGATGACTCGACAACCAAAATAATAGGATGAGGAAAATCCAAGTTGAAGCTCAAGGATGGAAGGACTATAACACTCCCAAGTGTTTTTCACATCCCAATATTGCCCAAAATTTTTATTTCTATAAGAATGATAAGTGATGTAGGTGCATAAACAATGCTTGATAAGGATACTTACACGATGGTTTGATTAGAAATGGTATTTCTAGGGGAATTTTGGGTTGGAACTCTATATAAGTTTTTGGGAAGCATTGTTAATGATGGGTGAAATAGCTCCATTATTCCTAAGAGTAGAGAAAAGAAGGAAAAACTCATACAACATCCAGAGAAATGACCATGTTGTAGCATCAAAGGTTGGAACATATAAGAGAGAAGAGCCTTCGAGTACTTCATGGTAATGATATGGTATAAGGTATGTCTAATTTCTATCTAGATTTTGATTTATTTGAGCATTGTTTATATAGGAATGAAAATCAGGTAAGATTCTCCTCTAATTCTGTAAGATCAGAGGGAATATTACAATTGTTGCACAATGATGTGTTTGGATCTATGGTGATTCCATCATTGGGTAAATATGTGCATTATGTATCATTTATAGATGACTTATTGAGGAATACATGGATTTATTTCCTCAGGAAGAAAATTGAAGTCTCTACCAAATTTAAAGAGTTTAAGGCTCTTGTGGAAAATGAATTATGGAAGAAAATTAAGGTGTTGATTATAGATAATGATGGATAATTATGTCGAAATGAATATAAATAATTCTGTAAGAAGTTTCATATAGTAAGACAAAAGAATACTCCATACACACCTTAGTAGAATAGAGCTATAGAGAGCATGAATAGGATATTGATGGAGAAAGAAAGGAGCATGCTAATTAGTGTTGGATTAGGACATGAATTATGAGCAAAGGAAATTTACATTGCATGTTACCTGGTAAATATATCACCCTCATCAATGTTATACCACAAGGCTCCACATGAGGTATGGGCTAGTAAGAAACACTCTCTTAAAAATGTCAAGGTATTTGGTTGTGATGCTTATCTACGTGTTCCAAAGGAGAATAGGAGTAATTTGGATAAGAAAGTTGAAAAATATAACTTATTATATATAAATATGGTTTGAGAAGTTATAAGATTTGGAACCCATAATTTAAGAAGGTTATATATAGTAGAGATGTGGTATTTAGAGAAATCAAAGATGACATCAAATAGGAAGTCCTCACAAGGGAGAAACAAAACCATAAAAGTTAGAGTTTGAATTAAAGGATGATGAATTAGACTCTACGCAAGAACAAGAATAAGAATAAGAAGAATCACATACTTCATTTTTTAGGAGATTGGTTTAGGAAAGAAGGCAACAAAAAAATGTTTACTCCACCTTATTTCCATTTATATTTTTCTTTATTTATTACTAATGATGATCCTAGAACTATTATGGAGGTAGTGTATTCAAAGGAGGAAAAACTCTAAAAAAGATCATGGTTGAAGAAATGGCATCCATGGACAAAAATGATGCTTTCAATCTAGTGGAATTTCTAGTTGGAATAAATCCCATTAGCAACAAATGGGTGTTTAAGAAGAAGTTGAATGCAGAAGGTAGAGTGAAAATATACAAAGCTTGATTAGTAACAAAAGGTTATTCCCTGGTAGAGGGAATTAACTTCAGTGACATCTTTTCTCCCATTACTAGGTTAACTTATATTAGAACTATTTTATTTGTTACTAATTATTTTGATTTTGAAGTAGATAAATGGATGTAAAGAAGGTGTAATACCCGTTTCTCGATGTCCTGTGTTGTATATCTATATGTGGATATTGAGGTTGGGGTATCTCTAGACATATATGCATGGTTAGGCTTCTGGGTTGCGTATTACAAGATAAGGCTAGAGCACCAATGTAAATAATGTACCGTAAATTTTACGCTGGTGAACCAGATACTTTGAATTATTAGGATTTTGAGATGGATTTTGTATTAAGAGGTCTGCGTGCTCATGTAGCCATGTTAAATAGTTGTGAGTGAAGTGTGCCAAGGTTCATATAGATTTAATGGCTAAGTAGCCAAAGAGTTGGATTTTTAATTATGATGTATTAAAAAAACTATTAATAATAAAATGGGTTGGTTGCAGGGTACTCCACGTAAAAGAGTGTGAGGGGAAGTGTGGCTCCACAAGGCATGAAATAAAGTGTGGGAAATCGATATTGGTAAAAAGGGGTGTCAGGGCCCACGTGGCTTCAAGAGATCCACATGGCAAAGGAAACCACATAGTGTATTATATATATATTATATATATATATATATTATATTATATATTATATATATATAGTATTATATATATATAATATATGGTTTATTTGCCATGTGGATTCTTTTGAAGCCACATTAATAGTCTATATATTATCTATGTTATATCTATATATAGTATTATATATATATTTATAATATATATTATTATATATATATATATATATATATATAACATAATGGAGTGGGGATTATCATTCTAATGGTCATTGCTCTAGGGAGGATTATGGTTTTGGAATTTGGTCTTGAGAAACTAGTTGGTGAACCTTGAGCTTGGGTTCTGGACCAGTTGGGAGCTGTGTTGGTTTGTTGGCCTGGAGGGTGAAGGGGAGATTATCATTTTTATGATCATCACTCTAGGGAGGATGATGGTTTTGGACTTTGGCCTTGAGTAACTAATTGGTGAACCTTGAGCTTGGATTCTTGACCAACTGGGAGTTGTGTTAGTTTGTTGGCCTAGTGGGTGCTTGGAACCCTAGAGCAACATGATTGCTAGGTTGGCACCTTGGCCATAGATATATGGATTTTTTCAATTACTATTTCTTGTGAAGTTGTAGCCTTCACTCAGGGGTGACCCGTAGTTGAAATTGATGAACCACATGGTCTATGGTAGGGAGAAATGTGGAGAGCCTACAACTAGTCATTATTTTTATAGATAAGAATTTCACCTTATGTTCTATGTGAATTCATGATTTGTTGGGTAAACCCTAGTTAGTAGTCAATAAACCAATGTGCAATGGATTAATGTGTGTTGTTAAGTAATTGTGGGATATTATGCCATAAACCCTAGTTTCAGGGTTATGTAATTGGTATGGTAATTAATTATAATTTTGTGGTGCGATTATATGCATGCAAATATATGTGCATCCTTTAAGGCTTAACAAGCTCACTTGTTTGCGAAGGTGCATGTTTGTTGCATTCATCTGCTTCACATTCTTCGTTCATTCGTCCATTGGTGAACTTGTCCATCTTCATGCGCTCCCTTTGTTTGCTCCATTCGTCGTCTTGACATGTTTGTGGGTGTAGTTATGCCTTTAGTCACTCATGATGAGATGATATAAAATCCAAAACCTCCTAGTCTACCATGACACATGATCATTTAGATGCAGGTGATCGGGAGAGGCAGCGGGGTTGTGACGCAGGATGATGGCTATGGGTAATTGTTGATGAAAACTGCAAGAGTCACTAAGAGATGGAGCTAGGTGAACTAAGTCGACAGTGACTAACTATAAGGTCTAGGAAAAACAGTCCAGGCTACTGGAAGGCAAGGCAGGCATGTTCTACGCATTTCCGGAATGAACAGTGAGTAGGGGCTAGACAACCAAATTTGTGCAATTTTCTAGAGGAATGGGTCAGGCTGCATGAGGGGTCAATAGGCAGGGATTTTGCAATTTTTCTGGAGAATTTCCTGGCGGACTGGCAGCTAGCTCTACACAATTCCCAGAGGGAACTCCCAACTAGCTATTGGGGTCACTTGCAGCCAGACTTGCACAATTCCTAGAGGGAACTTCCAGTTGGCTATTGGGGTCACTAGCAGCCAAAATTGTGCAATTTCTAGAGGGAACTGCCCATTGGCTATTGGGGTCACTGGCATCCAGACTTGCACAATACCTAGAAGGAACTGCTTGTTGGCTGATGGGGTCATTGGGAGCCAGACTTGCACAATTCCAAGAAGGAACTGTCAATTGGCTCCTCAGTCACTAGCAACAGAAATTATGCAATTCTTGGAGGGAACATGAAGTCTACTGATGGGAGCTGCTAGCTGGGAAAGCTACATTAAGGCCGATAGGCTAGCGGGTTGATCATCTCTACGCAATTTCTAAGCTGAGCTAACTGATGGGCAGTGAGAGGCCTGCTCAGGAGAATTACAAAATTTCTTAGATGAACAGTCGGTCGACTGTCTGGGTGGCCAACATGAGTGCTAATTAAAATGCTTGTGGGCAACACAACTTCAAAGAACTAGTTTGGTGCTTCTACGTTGTTCTGGTTGACATTTGATCGAGTCAAAAGTAGGGTGATGGTTCGGTTGTTAGTGAGGAGTCTAGTCATCAAAAGTTCAGTAAAAATGACCAAGTATGAATAGTCAAAATATGCATAGGTGATCATACAAACACACACTTGCATGACTTGACGACGAAATGACCAAACCATCCAGACACACATGTTCAACATGACTGACCAACAGTGCAAGCGACAAGTGTGACATTCATGATTGATCATTCATGATCGGGAAGACGCTTGCATGATAGTGAATGTGACTCTGTGTGTGAGTGCGATAGATGCTTTCATGGTGAACACAACAAATAGATACGAAGCAAAGACTTTGAGCATAACGATAACATGGTTGCAATCATGACTTAGACATCACCATGGAGATACTTGAATGCAATAAACAAGCAAGGTGAATGTAAATACTCACACAAGCTCACCGAGTGAACCCAAATATGTGTAGTCATCACGTGAAACTCTTCAAGGAAGGCTCCAAAATTGGTGCAGGCCAAAATTTTGGAGGGTGGTTGTAGCCACTACAACACTTGGTGACACACTGGTAGAACTCCAGCTTCTTTGTTTTGGTTCATTGCTAGCATAGGCCTTTGTCTTTCAGGAAGTATTGAATCGTTGTGAAGGTTACTTCAATTTCCACACTTACCCCATGGAAATACATGGTTCACCCTTTGCCACTTGAGTCAAACACAATCAAAAGTTTAGCTTAGATCTCAATGTTTCGAATCCTTGAAGGGTAGTTTAGTTCGCAAGTTGAAGTGTTTCAGAGTATAAGTTCTCATCTCTAGTGTTTCTCCACTGCCAGTAGGCCTGGACATTACCCCAGCAGATTCACGTAGGAACAAACACATTGCTCCACTGTCAGCGAGCCTAGTCAGTACCCCAGTGGAGTTGCATGCTTCACCTCTTTGTGCAGGAAGCCTTTCTCTTCTTTCACCTTTGTATTTTTTAATAGAACTATGCATAGGCACTTATTTATTTTTGGGGTGGAAGAGGGATCTTGACTTATTGACAACAAAAGAGGTTGTTCCTTTAGCGAAGAATGTAAGAGCTCTAACATAGGTTTTCTCATTTAGATTTTTCCCCTTCTCAGTTTCTACTAGTTGGATAAGCTCAAACACACAGAGCAGAAGGTTGAGTACAAGCATGGGGCATTCCAGTGTGGACAGAGGTTCACAGTTGTACCAAATCTTCCTTTATAGATGGTTTGTATTTTTCGTCAGGACTTCATCGGCCGAAGGTTGTAACCAAGCACAGAGAAAATGGACACAAGACTAGCCAAATGTTGCAGTGTCACAAGTCTCTTCAAATTTCAGCCACATACTTTATTCAAAAGCTAGAATGTAGTAGTTGGCAACACTTATTTCCAAACAAAAATAGTAATATACCAAGCAAACAAAACAAATGTAAACAAAAATAGTAATCAAAGAAAACAAAGTGAAAACAACAACAAGCAAGCAAAGCAACCACGTTAGCATGAAAACAATCCTGCAAACCAGAAAGAAAAGACAAGAGAAAATGAAACCACTGCTCTTACTCCTAAGCTAACAATGCATGGGGCATCTCACATGAAGTGATACTTCCAATGCAACCACTGGCACATTGGTTGACCCATTTTGGTGAAGGCAAGGTTTGCGAACAAAACAGTTGTGCGAACTAGCAAACAAGAAAGATATAACAGTGAAGACAAACACAATTCGACCTTAGAAGTGACCACAGAACAAAGATGAGTGAAAGTGCATGACATGAATTCTGTGGTGCTTCCATGACGTTGTACTACACTACATGAAAATGTTGAGTGAATGCATTCTTTTGACTATGACATGCAAGAAAACGTGAGAAAGGTAGACCACTTGTGATGTGCATGTGTTATTGTTGTGTAATATTCCTCCAATGCATGAGCGATGGAATCATGTAGTTCGAGTGGAAGAAGAGAAATCTAGGTGTTTGGTTGATCTTCAATGCAAAGCAGAGAGTGATGAGGATCCTTGAGTGTTTCAACAATTTCCTGACTGGAAGTGAAACCAACCTCTAGACAGCGAGGGCCTGACATAACCATCATCTCGGGTTGAAGTGCCTCGACAGTCTGGGGGGTTTCGACCTCATGGATAGATAGATCATCATAGACCAGCGTCTTAGATAGATTAACAATGGTTGAATCAACATCATGATCGAATGAGGAAGAGAATAGATCATGACAACCAAGATTAGAGAATTCGAGATGTTTTTTGACATCCTCATGATTTGATGAATCAAGAAGTGGGGTAGATGAGAAGCGAAGATGTTCACCCTCTATTTTTTCAAGAAATATAGATGATATATTGGATGGATGTTCCGAGGAAGATGTGTCCTCTATGCACTGTAATGATAGACTAACATCCAACGTGTCTTGCGAATGATTAGAAGTAGAAGCATTCAGAAGTGAGTTTTCACAAGGGAAATCAGCAGTGGCAGAATCATAAGGGATGTCAGGATGAATTAGATGAGGCGCGGATGGAAGGGAGTCATCCTTCACTGTAGGATCTTCTTTAGATTCCCACACACACTCATTATGAATGATGGCACAGGTTGGTTGCATAACGCCAACTCCGTCGACAGCTTGATCCTCGTTGACAATAGGTGAGGAGTCCAGAATGGGAGAACACAAGACAATACAATCTGGAGGATCAACAGAATGCGAGGGCAGAGGTCGAGGGAACGAGTCCATGTGATAACCAACAAACTTCCAAGCCAAATCTACACAAATCTCAGGAGCAGGTGGGGTGGGAGAGTGTGACATTTCAATAGAGGCATGTGCATGATATTCCACATCACTTCGCACTTGTGGAGTTGTTTGATGAGGTGAAGGCGGACAATCACTTGTGACAGCAATTGTTCCTGTGATTGTGCAACTCCATCACCAAAGTGTGTTGAGCAGGGTTTGGATATGTGAAGAAGATACTCAAATATTCCATAAATAAATTCCCAATCGATTTCATCTTTAGGAAATTGGTATGCAAGATTACAAAAGCATGTGTAAAACTAATCAATGGATTCATCGGGTGCTTTTCATAGTTTCAGAATTTCTTGATCAAGCGCTTCATGGTCAAAGTGATTGAAAGCATGGTCTATCTCTTTGACCAGATGAACAAGAGAATGAATATATTTTCCAGGCAATGTGGCACACTAGTGCATTAGGTGTCCTTGAAGTGTGTAGATGAACAACGCGTAGGTCATGTATTCCTCAAAGATTCCATGTCTTTCACATGAGCCTATAATGCCGACTATGAGCCTAACCAAGGATGCGTAGCCTCCACCATCATATGTTTTATGAGACAAGTTAGCTGAGAGCTTTTATGAGATAATGAAGTCATTTCCATAGGACATTCACTCTAGAAGAGAAACTCGGTACGTATTCATGATAGATGTGTAGAGATTCAAAATAGATGTGATGAATCAGATTGTCATATGGCTCTCCTTCTAACGCTAAAATATTGACAGTGCTAGATCTGCCAACATCAGGGGATCACCCTGCTATGAAGTCCCAACTAGACATCACACCATTTGGTGTGGGAGACCCATCTAGTATGATGGCATGGTTGCCATTGTCTTAAGGATTTGCCTCAACTCTTACTTTTCAACACAAGAGAGTGGTTCAATTTTTCTTAGAGAAGTGAGATTTGCATGCCTGGTGAGCGTAAGTGTACTTGTGTCAATGGTTCTTTCACCATGAGGGGTAAAATGGAAGCTGAGTTCCCAGTTGAAAGGGATCAATCCCAACTCGGCTAGGAACTCACAACACAAAGGAAATGCACAACTTCCAGTGGAGTAGTCCACTTGGATGCAGCAGTCACAACATACAAGGTAATATAACACATACAATACTCATGGATTAGTCTGAGATGAGTGCAACGGTTGTTACAACAAAGTTCCTGTGAAAGGTCTATCTGATGTTCGGCATAACATTCGACATGGACGAGACAACATTAACAACATATGCAACACATTTCCATTAATAAATTATGCATTACAACAAATGAATTAGTTCATATGTAGAATACATGGTTAAAGAAACATGCATTACAAGTGTTAAAGATCAATCTTACAACAAATACAATACATGTGTGAAAACGTGTTGGCCTGTTGACAGGGTCTTGAATTAAGAGAAAGTCCCAAGACACATCATTACACCATACATCACTAACCCTATCACTGGGGCATTGGATCCACTACGTATTCCTCAAAGAAAACATTATAGACTCTCTTGGCTATGTGGGAGGAGATGAGGTGAAAAGTCATTTCATGTACAAATGAGGGGGGCATTTATAGCCAAGGGTGAAACTAACTCTTGTGGCTATTGGACTACCCTCAAGACCATTCGACTTCCATGACTTTACGACTTACATGTCTCTATGTTCAACAAGTGGGTCTCTTGGAATTCCATATTACATCACATTGATTGAAAACAAGCCCATAGTGGAGATGTGGGCAACATGACTCATGACTTGACAAGACAATGTTGGTTCATTCGTGCTGCTGCTAGAGTGCACGTCTAGCTAGAGTGCTACTAAGTGATGGATGTCTTCATGGTGTATCATAGCTTCACCTTCGCATGGTGAAGTGCATGGAGTCTTCGATGGTCCTTGGTTCATTTGATGAAGCTCTAGCATGTTTTTCCTTTCATGTTGGAAGTCTTGACAGGCTCACTTGTTCGCAAAGGTGCATGTTCGTCATGTTCATCTGTTTCACATGCTTTTCTCATTTGTCTACTTCTCATGCTCTGTTCATTCATCCGTTGGTGAACTTTTCCATCTACATGTGCTCCCTTTATTCATCTCATTCGTCATCTTGACATGTTTGTGGGTGTACCTGTGCTTGTAGTCTTTCATTATGAGATGACATCAAATCCAAAACCTCCTAGTCTGCCATGACACATGATCATTCAGATGGGGGTGACCAAGAGAGGCAATAGGGTTGTGATGTGGGATGATGGCTACAGGCAACTGTTGATGAAAATTGCACAAGATTCACTGAGATATGGAGATAGGCAATCTAAGTCGATAGTGACTGACTACAAGGTCTAGCGCGACTGGGAGGAAAAATTACGCAAGTTTTGGGAGGAATAGTTTGGGTTGTTGGAAGGTAAGGTAGGCATGCTCTGTGCATTTTCTAGAACAAACAATCAGCAGGGTTAGACAACCAAATTTCTGAAATTTTCCAAAGGAACGGGTCATGCTGCATGAAGGGTTAGTAGGTAAGGATTGCACAATTTTTATGGCGAACTACTTAGGGGACTGGTAGCTAGATCTTCACAATTCCTAGAGTGAATTGTCAGTTGGCTACTGGGGTCACTGGCAGCCAGACTTGTGCAATTCCCAGAGGGAACCGCTAGTTGGCTACTGGGTTCACTAGTAGCCAGATTTGTGCAATTCCCATAGGGAACTTCCTGTTGGCTGTTGGGGTCATAGAAAGCAAGAATTGTGTAATTCAGAGAGGGAACTACCCGTTAGCTGCTGGGGTCACTGGTATCCATACTTGCACAATTCTGAGAGGGAACTTCTAGTTGGTTGCTCAGTCACTAGCAGTAGAAACTATGCAATTCCTAGAGGGAACAGGCAGTCTTCTGCTGGGAGCTGCTAGCTGGAAAAACTGCATTAAGGTCGGGAGGCCAACCTGCTGATCATCTCTGTGTAATTTCTGTGCTAAGCTGACTCATGGGTAGTAGGAGGCCTGCTCATGAGCACTGCACAATTTTTGAGCTGAACAGTCGGTTGACTACCCAAGTGGCTAGCATGAGTGCTGATTAAAATGCTTACGAGAAGTACAGTTTGAAAGAACTAGCTTGGTGCTTCTACATTGTTCTGGTTAAAAGTCGAACGAGTCAAAAGTAGGGTGATGATTCAGCTATCAGTGAGGAGTCTAATAATCAAAACTTCAGCAAAAATGACTAAGTGTGTGAATAGTCGAAAGATGCATAGGTGATCATACGAACACACACTCGCATGGCTTGACGACAAAACAACCAAACCATCCAGACGCACATGTTCAACATGACTGACCAATGTTGCAAGCGACAAGCATGACATTTGTGATTGATCATTCATGATTGGGATGACACTTGCGCGACAATGAATGTGACTTTGTATGTGAGTACAATAGATGCTTTCATGGTGAACACAACAAACACATATGAAGAAAATACTTTAAGCATAACCAAAACACGGTCGCAAGAATGACTTAGACATCAACATGTAGAGACTTGAATGCAATAAATAAGAAATATGAATGTAAACTTGCACGAGCTCATGGAGTGAACCCGAGTGTGTGCAGTCTTCAAGTGAAACTCTTCAAGGAAGGCTCTAAAATTGGTGCAGGCCAAAATTTTGGAGGGTGGTTATAGCCACTACAACATGATGATAAAAACCTTACGAAAGAGTAGGCCTAATGGGATTTCATTCTTCTTTCACATGAATTCCTTAGGAAGGTGGATCACACAAGGGATTTTTATTCAAAGAAGGGGATGCCTGAGCCTAGAAGGAAAAGTGCATTTAGACAACATTACTAATGTTTTTGGATGCAATGAGGATTATTCAAAGGCCTAAAGGGTAGGAAAAATAACAACTTGGAGGTTGTGGTGGCTTGGTACCATGGCCAGTGAAGGATACTGAATATATATCCAGTGATGGGCGAGTGGATTCCCATAAATCCAACACCATATCAACTTTTATAATATGTATTAGGACATTGAAGCATCAAGGTAGTGAATGATTCAATCGTTGATTAGTCAGTGAGCCCTGGAGTGGACTATATACTTGACATAAGTGTGATTATTCGACTAATCACACTTGATTCGATGCATCCTGGTTTGAGAGCCTAGGTGGTTCTGAGTGCTTGGGGCTCTGGACTATAGTTATGGTCTCTGTGGGGTTCCCAAGGGAACTTTATTTGATAATAGTCATTGAGTCCTACATTTTGGATTTTTAACTAACTAATCAGTCAATGAGCCCCATGTTTGGACTCTGTAGCTAACTAGGGCATGGATATTAGTTAACCATGTCGAAGATGATGCATCCATGTGTGAGAGATTTGGTAACTTTGGTTTATGGCTCAAATAGTCGTGGAGTTAACATTCCATTGAATTTTTCAAGATACGTACCGAGTCTATTACATACTCTATTCTTGCATATTAAAATATATGGTTGGGAGTTAAAATTTGTAAGCATAGAGTATTGTTGATCAATTATTAATTTACGAGAAGAAAAATATTGTTAGCTACCACAAATACATGGTTTATTTTGGGTAAATATACTAGTGAATATGTTGTTTAATGCTCCATAGTGAAGAATAAAGACCACAGAAAAGATTGTAGTTGTGCACTGAAATATGTAATAGAAAAGCAACATATTAGCAGAAAAACAAACACATGATTATGGTAAAAATATGACATATTAATTACAGTTTGGGATAGGTATCGTAATAGCCTCACTGGTAAGTTTTATTGTAGAGATGTGGTTGGTATAACCAGTTGTAGGTGATATACCTGGGACACAGGGGGTATAATAAATTTCCCACGGGTAATTGCAAGTTACTTGATGAGATTGTCATAGGCAAGTGACATACTTAGTGATATAAACATGTCATACCAAGATGTGATAGCAGGTAATACCCAAATGTCACAAGATCTCACATGATGTGACAGGATTGTACCCAAGAGTAGCAGGATACTACTAATAAATGGGTCACATGTGGGTGGTAGGTTCTAAACATGGTTACAGTAGGTGAATTGAATATAGGTAAGAAACATGTTGTGCCAGTTAGTCATAAGTAGGTGACAAATATATAACATGTACATGTGTTACAATTGGTGAACTAGTTACAAGAGAGTGATAGGGTTATAACATGTACAACATGCCACGATATGTGAATTAGTGGATCACATGATTTCCTACAACTATAGTTCAGTTATAATAGATTATTACAAGTTAAATGGTCACACACAGGTGACAGGTTCTCTGTAGAATTATGGAAAACTTGTCGCTGTTGGTTGACAAGTTTACTACAATATTTATAATAGGGATAAATACAAGTGGCCATAGGTTGCTACATGATAGTAAAGAATGAACGGTAGGTAATCACATGGTGTTGTTAGAGGTAGGTGACGTAGTCATTACAGGTTACAACCAAGGGCTTGACCCAGGTGGGAACAAGTTTTATAATAGGTTCTATAAAAACTTATGTTTTGGGGTTATTATAGGATGATAATGAGTGGTAGCAGGTCCACAACGAGCTTATACTAGATTTATACAATATGGAAGTAGGTTGCACCAAGTTGATCATAGGTGAATAATAGATGAGTCACATGATTCTGCAAGTAGATTAGTTACAAGTAAGAGACATTTTTCCTATTGATGGTGGCTGATGGATTGGTCATATATGGAAGTGGATTTTCCAACAAGTTTAGTACAAGTTTTATGACCGTGTGATCAACAGGAAATAACATATTAGTCACATGTTAATGATAGATTAATGACAAGTTTTATATGAAGATCACATAAAGCTTGTACCAGGTCTTCTGATTATTTCTATATACAAGTTAAAACGGGTCTTCTAATAGGTTTTATATGTAAGTTATGACAATTTATTACCAGTTGTAATGACTAATAACATATTTGGTACAACTTGGGAAACAAAGTTGAATAATGTGCAACTAGAAGTCCAAGCTTTGATTAATCCCAACAATGAAGGAAATAGGAAGCTTAGTAATGATTTGGAGAGGAAAATCCTTAAACAACAATTAGGAAACAGAAAAGGTCTACAATAGTTGTGTCAGTTAAACAAGTTATTGTTATTTAAAATAAAGGAAACCCAACAATAATAATGGCAAGCCAAAGGGGCTGAAGTAGTGAGCAGAGAGATTATTTTCATGTAATGATTTTGAATGACAACAATAGTTAGTGAGACCGCAAGATGATTATATGCAAGAGTTAAATGCAAGGATGATATAATGTTGGCAGAAGGAACAACATTTCCTCATGGTTGAGGCACACGAATGCCAACATTGCATGAATTTGTACATCATTACTACATTGCCTAAACATTTCCAATTCATGTTTGGTTATTTAGACAAATGTTTGCATGTGCATGTGAATTCAAAATTAATTGTGGTTGAAGTAAATTCCATTGTTTTTTATGTCCTTTATGTGTGATAAAGATGGTACTGAGAGGGCATGTTTTCTAGCAGGGAACAATGACCTCTTGATCCTATTCATGTGTAGATGGCACTATAATTGTGGAGGATCCCCAAGGATGAATCCACGTACAAGAACATGGAGCTCAGATTATTTTGCATCAAAAAATTTAGATTATAGATATATCATGCACTGAGGATAGTGCATAAAATAAGGGGGGAGGAATGTAATACCCCTTTCCCAATCTCTTGTGTTGTATATGTATATGCGGATATTGAGGCTAGGTGTCTCTGGAAGTATTTGCATGGCTAGGCTAGTGGGCCAAGTATTACATGATAAGACCAAAGAACCTATTTAAATAATGTATCATAACGTTTAAGTTAGAGAGATGAATACTCTAGATTATTATATTGTTGAGCCAAATTTTATATTATGAGGCTTGTGTTCCCATGTAGTCATGTTAAATAGTTGTTGGACTAGCATGCCCATTTTTATATTCCTTTAATGGCTAAGTGGCTAGCGATCTAGATTTGTAATTATGATGTATTAAAACATTTATTAGTAATAAACTAGGTTGGGTGTAGGGTATTCCACATAAAAGAGCATGAGGGGCAGTGTGACTCCATGGGGAAAGAAATGGAATACAGGTGACAAATGTTGGTAAAAAAAGAAACTTGGGCCCATGAGGCTTCAATAGCGCCACATGGCGAAGGACTCCATGTAGTGTGGAGGTGTGTGTGTGTATATATATATATATATACTTACCACTACCATGATGGAAGGGGGATTATCATTCTGATGATCATCATTATAGGGAGGATGATCGTTTTTGACTTCGATCCTAAGAAACTAGTTGGTGAACCTTGAGCTTGGGTTCTGGACCAACTAGGATTTATGTTCGATTGTTAGCCTGGATGGTGCCGAGAACCCTGGAGCAACATGGTTGTTAGATTGGCACCTTGGCCATAGATATATGGATGTTTTAGATTACTATTTCCATGGAGTTGCAGCCTCGGCTTGGGGGTGACGCGTGGTTTAAATTTATGAACCACGTCATCTATGGTAGGGTGGAATGTAGAGAGGCCACAACTAGCCACTATTTTTATGGATAGGTATTCCATCTCATATTCTATGTGAATTCATTATTTGTGCAGTAAACACTAGTTAATAAGCGATAAAATGTTGTGCGATGAATTAATGTGTCGTTCTTGAGTAATTGTGGGTGAATTTTTCATAACCCATAGTTTTAAGGTTATGTAATTGGTATGGTGATTAATTATAATTACGTAGTGCAATTATATGCATGAAAATATATGAGTCATGACACAATTTGTGTGCTAGATTTTGTGTAAACCCCAATTATGTGAATTATAATTACATATGATTGTATAATATTTAAAGTTAATTAATTTGATTCTAAGGTTGAAACTAGATAAATTTTGTGCTATATGGTGTTGAATTTGGTGAAGAAAAGGTTAATAATATTTATCAATTATGAGCTTTCATTAGATTAATGATGGATTTACTAGTGAAAAATCGAGACAGGTTTTGTAGCGTTGCCCGACAGGGGGTTGGGGTATTTATAGAAGACATCCCTAGATGGGGATCTAGAAGAATAAATTTACATGAAGTTGTTAAGAGGATTTGTAGTGAATGGAAAGTAAGAGCTACTGTGCAGATTGGAAAATTCCTTGTATGGTTTAAATCAATTACGAAGGATGTGGTATAAAAAAAGTTATACTTAAATATTAGGATTTTTCTTCACAAGGAGAAAAGCATACCACTTGGTATATTTCAAATTAGTTGATCATGATATTATCTATTTGGTTGTGTATATGGATGATATATTATTGATTCAAAATGATAGGGAAATCATACAGGAAGTGAAAACTTGATTTTCCTCTAAATTTTCCATGAGGGATCTTGGTTCTACAAGTTTAATTTCAAGGATGGAAATAAGAAGTGAGAAAGCAAATATGAAACTCTAGTTAATATATGGAAGTAAGTTGAGACAATATTTCATAGGTTTAATATGAAAGAATGTAAATTGTTAAAGGTGTATATTCCTATAGGTGTAAATTCATTTTCAGATCAATGTCCCAAGACATAGGAAGAGGAAGAGGACATGTATTGCATTTCATATGCTAGTGTAGTTGGAAGTTTGATGTATGAAGATGTATTGTATTAGATACTGGACATGTAGGGGAGTATTGAGAAGGTATATGTCAAAACCAAGGAAAAATCATTGGAGAACAATAAAGAGAGATTTCACGTATTTGCATGGCACCACTAGTTATGGATTGTGCTACTAAGTAAGATTGGGTTTGGACAAAGTGTTGGATATAAATGGCTTTGTTGATGCATACTAGGCTACAGATAAGAAAAGATCTACAAGTGGGTATGTGTTTAACCTATTTTGTGGAGAAATAAGTTTGATGAGAAAGAGATAATATATAGTGGCACTCTCAAATATAGAAGCTAAATACATGGAAATAACTCATGTAATCAAGGAATACATATGGTTATAAAGATTGTGTTCATGTGTTGGGTTTGTGTTTTGAGCTATGAGGATAGATTGTGATAATAAGAGTGAAGTATTACTAGTAAAGAACCCAACATATAATTCTATGAAAGAACATAAAGATTTTTTATATCACTTTATTAGAGATATGATTGAAGAATAGAAGGTGCTACTAGTGAAGGTGGATACTTTGAAGAATATCGCAAATTCATTAATATAATATTTTAGTGCTAAGGTGTTCTCTCATTGTAGAGAAAAAATGGGCATTATGTAATTTTTAATCCTGTACAGAAATTACCTACATACGAATTTTAAAAACAAAAAATAAACAATGACAAGAGCATAAAACATAAAACATATATACATAGATATTTTCCCCTAGATCCCAATATTGGGACTACCAGATTGATTTTTCATTATATTCCTTTCAATGTTACAATACATACATATACATGACGAATCATCCATAAACCCCAATCCATTAACCCTGGATTAGAACATAATCGTAGTTCCCTTGACTGGATCTATAAAACACCATGGACAAAAAAACATCATGCCCAAAACCATGTGGATATCCAAGCACAAAACCATAGATAGGTCTTCCCACCTAATATAGGGTCCAGAAACAAATTCTCGGGGAAATGCCTCGAACCCTGTGTAGGGGGGCTACCGCCCCCCTACATACCCCCCTATGACCCCCAGATAGCACTTGGCACAACGTATGGGGGGGCTATCGCCCCCCCTGTAACCCCGTCCCCCCCCCCCACGCATCACATAGTTGTGGAAAGAATATAACACAACCCAACATTCTCCCACTTGGTGTTTTCTTTCCATAGTGGGCCATAGGAGAGCTTAGTCATTGATCCAACCTTGCAATTCCCATTTTTTCTCTACACCAAGAGAAATTCTCAGTGCTCATAGACTTTGTCAATGCATCTGCAGTATTCTTGAAAGTGTCCACCTTTACTAGCAACACCTTTTTGTCCTCAACTATATCCCTCACAAAGTGATACTGAACATCAATGTGCTTTTTCTTTGAATGATAAGCAGGGTTCTTTGCCAAGAAAATTGCACTTTGTCTATCACAATATATCCTTATAGCTCATTTTACTAACCTCATACTTGAACACAATCTCTGCAACCAAATTACTTCCTTGCTCGCATGAGTGGCTGCCATGTATTCTGCCTCTATAGTTGAAAGCGCCACTATATATTTTCTTTTACTCATCCAAGTGACTACATGTTCAGATAGGTTAAACACATACCCACTTGTAGATCTTCACTAATCCAAATCTCCAGCCCAATCTACATCAACAAAGCCACAAATGTCCAAAAGTCTATCCAATCTTGGTCTTCCTTGGTAGCACAAACCATAATCACTAGTGCCACACAAATACTTGAAAATCCACTTCACTGTTGTCCAATGCTCCTTCCATGGTTTTGACATAAACCTGCTCAATACTCCCACTGCATGTGCAATGTCTGGTCTAGTACAGACGATTACATAAATCAGGCTACTGACTGTACTTGCATATGGAACACGATACATGTCCTCTTCATCTTCTTTTGTCTTGGGACACTGTTCAACAGATAACTTTACACCTACAGGAATAGGAACCTTCACCGATTTACTATCATGCATATTAAACCTCTACAATATTGTCTAAACATACTTCCTCTGGTTTAGCCAAATCTTCCTCTCTGCCCCATCTCATTTAATTTCCATGCTCAAAATATAGTTTGCAGCACCAAAATATTTCATGTTGAATTTGGAGGACAATTGGGTCTTCAAATCCTAGATAATTTCTTCATCATTTCAAACCATCAACATATCATCCACATATAAGACCAAATAAATAACACGGTCACCAATTAATTTAAAATACACATAATGATCTTCTTTGATTATGGTGAAGAAAGTCGATAAATATATCAAATTTATGATACCACATCCTTAGTGATTGTTTTAACCCATACAAAGGATTTTTTAACTTGCATACCAGTTCTTTCTTAATGTTCATCGCAAAGCCTTCACGTTGGTTCATGTAGATATCTTCTTCCCGATCCTATGAAGAAATGTTGGCTTCAAAATAAAAAGTAGCAGCAACAAATAAAAGTAATCTAATAGAAGCTACCTTGGAAATAAGAGAAAACATATTACCAAATCAATTCCTGGCACCTGGAAATAGCCTTTTCTACCAACCGACATTTTTATTTCTCCACCTTTCCTTATGCATTCATCTTCTTCTTAAACACCCATTTTCTACCAATGGGTTTCCTTCTAGCTGGCAACTCCACTAGATCCCAAACCTCATTTTTGTGCAAAGATGTCATTTCATCAACCATGGCCTCTTTCCAAAGTTTTCCATCCTTTGAATCCACTGCTTCCCTCAAAGTTTTTGGATCATCATCAGTAATAGATAAAGAAAATTTTGAATAGAAAGAAGATGGACTATACCTCTCTAGCTACCTTCTTTCTTGAACTGATCTTCTCATGCTGGAGTTCGTTTCTCTTCATATTTTGATTCCTCTTCTGTTGTAGAGTTTGATTCTTACTCCTTTAGCTCAAAATATATCCTCTCATGTTCCTTTGGCAGGACATAATGTTTAATAACATATTTCACCTCTCTAAACACCACATCTTTGTTGTACACAACCTTCCTTGTTTCTGGGTTCAAAAGCTTATAACCTTTTAAAGCATCCTTATACCCAATAAAGATGCACTTTTCAGATTTACTATCTAACTTTGTTCTTTTCTCCTTTGCAGTGTGTACATATGCATCACATCCAAATACCCTCAGATGTGAAAGAGAAGTTTTCCTACCAGTCCATACCTCTTTTGGAGTCTTATCCTCCAACGCTGCTGAAGGTGATTTGTTGATCAGGTAACATGAAGTCTACCACTGTCTCTCTCAAGATTTCCTTTCCTAACGCCGCAACACTGAGCATGCTTCTTGCATTTTTCACCAATTGATTGTTCATTCTTTTTGCAAATCCATTTTGTTGAGGTGTGTATGGAGTAGTATTTTGCCATGCTATACCACTTCTTATAGAAATCTTCAAATTCCTTCTTGTAAATCTCTCCATCGTTATTTGTCCTCAACACCTTTATCTTCTTCTTTGTCTGGTTTTCCACCAGAGCCTTAAATTATTTGAACCTGTCAAAGACTTATATCCATGTATTCCTTGAGAAGTCATCTATAAATAATACATAGTACATAGATTTACCTAGTGATAGAACCGACACAGGTCCAAACACATCACTATGCACAAGCTCTAATATATGTTATGCCCTCTTAGCACTGGAGGGGAAAATCACCTGATTTTGCTTCCCATATACACAATTTTTACAGAAATCAAAGTCCAGAGAGAAATTAGACATACCTTCTATCATACCATTACCATGAAGTATTCGAAGGCCCTTCTCTCCAATATGTCCAAGCCTTTGATGTCATAGCATGGTCTTTTTTCCAGAGACCACTATATTTTATGCTCCACTTTTAGGAACCATAGAACTATTGCACCCATCAATAATAGTGGTACCTTGAACATTGTATATAGTTCCATTTTGAACTCCCCACATAAATACTAGTGCTCACCAAACCATCTTGCAGTTATCTTTCTCGAACATTGTTTTTACACCTGCATCATCCAACTTGCTTACAGAAATTAGATTTCTCACCAATGAAAGAATATGGAGAGCACCCAAAAGTGTTCTAATCCTTCCAACTTGCAACTTCAACTTCAATTTTACACGACCAATGATTCTAGCCTTCCTGTCATCCCCTAATAAGGTATCACCACCATCATATTTCTCATACTCACATAACCACTCTCTATGGGGAGTGAAGTTGAAAGGATGCACATGAGTCAATCAACCATGCCTCATGATCTACATGTGTACTTGAAGAATAATTCAAGTACACATCCCCACCTTCATTTGAGGTGGTTTTTTCCTCTACAGAAGGAGCATCATCAGATCCCTTTTCTTTCTCAGGAGCTTTAAATTTACATTCCCTTTTGAGGTGCCCTTCCTTTCCACATTTCTACCAGACCTTTACAAGTTTTCCTGGAGATTTAGATCTCCCTCTAGATTTAGATCTCCCACTCAAGGAATTATTTTTGTTTTTTTCTTGGACTATCCTCATGCAGACAAGGCATCACCATTCTGTCCCGCCATACTTTTCCGCCTCATCTCCTCCGACAACAAGGATGAGACTATTTCATCAAACTACAAGGTAGTTGCATTGCTACCTATTGCAACAACCATACTATCCCATGAATCTGGTAGAGAACACAACAAATTGATGCACCTATCTTCATCTAAAATTTTAATATCAACGAATCATAACTGGCTTACCACAGTATTAAATGCATTCATATTCTCTCTCACTAAGTCTCCATATTTCATCTTGAGGTTATACAACATTTTTCGTAGGAACAATTTATTCACCAAAGACTTAGATTGGTACAAAGTCCCTAACTTGTACCACAAAGCCTTCACCAAAGCTTCCCCTGAGATATTCAAAAAAACTGAATATGAGACACACAATCGTATTGTGCTCTTTTCCTTCTGATCCAACTTCACCCAGTCTTCAGCTGACATTGTTGTTGGTTTAGTACCTAGATCTACCACGATCCACTGATCTTTATCCACCAGCAAATCCTCCATCTTAAGTTTCCACAACCCAAAAAAATTGACCATTAAA
Source organism: Pinus taeda (assembly GCA_000404065.3). NCBI lineage: Eukaryota > Viridiplantae > Streptophyta > Pinopsida > Pinales > Pinaceae > Pinus > Pinus taeda. Next base: position 206,811 of record APFE030141959.1, read on the forward strand.
TTTCTCAATCACTATATTTCCACTACTCACCATATTCTTTCACCACAAGAATCGATCTCATAGATCTCCCACTGAACAAGGACTACCACAGACCTGAGAAAAAACTCCTCAGTAGCAAAGGCATCCCCTTGAAGCCAAAACAACTCTAATACGAAATGTAAGTTTTAACCTTGTGCAGAAATCACCTGCATACCAATTCGAATAACATAAAATAAACAATGGCGAGAACATAAAACATAAAACAGATATACACAAATATTTTCCACTAGATCCCAAAACTGAGACTACCACATTGATTTTTCAATATATTCCTTTGATTGTTACAATACATATATATACATGTTGAAGCATCCATTAACCCTATATTAGAACATAACCACATTTCCCTTTGACTGGATCTACAAAATACCATGGACAGAGAACCATCATGGCTAAAACCATGTGTGACATCCATGCAGAAAACCATAGGTAGGTCCACCCACCTAATATAGAGTCTAAAAAAAAAAATTCTGAGGGCACTGCCCCAGACCCTGTGTAGGGAAGCTACCACCCCCCTGCTTACCCCCCGATAGGGGGAGCATCTACCCCCCCCAGAAATGCCCATCATGTGGGGTAGTCATGGAAAGAATATAACACAACCCAACACATTATTTCCTTGTATTTTTTATCATGCACTCATGCAACCCCTTATGTGTAAATAAAAAAAACAAGTGGGAGAATGTTGGGTATATGTTATAGTCTTTGCACAATGACCTCCATGTGTTATAGGTTGCATCAATGTGTTTCATAGTGTGTTAGAAGTTTATTATATGAAGGTTACGAGGTATAATATGCTTGGGGCCATGGTGTTTAGCAATTAATGTCATAGGTAGTGGTTGGCTTAGGCATAATAATGTGTCAAGAGGTAATTATGATATGGATCAAGGGTTAGTAGGTATAGTGTATGTTGAATCATGGGAGTTAAGGGTGAATGTGCATAAATGGGTTAGTGTGTTAGGGGCATATTAGTAAGTTATTATGTTATGGGTAGTATGGGTGATAGGGCATATTATCTGGGGTCATAGTAGTTAGGGATAAAAGTGTGTTTTGGTTCATAATATGTAGGGGTTGATAATGTCAACGGTGATAAGGATTAATGGATATGATGTGTCCAAGATCATAGTGATGAAAAGTTATATTATATAATAGTTTATTAGTGTGTTTAACACCATAATATGTTATGGGGTGATTGCATTATAGGCCATAGGGGTAGATGGTTGTAGTGTACTAGGGTTTTAATATGTGAGTGTATTATTGGGATATAGGTTAGTGTCAATTAAATTAATCAATTAGGAGATATTGGGTTTTGTGAATTTTCCATAGCTGGACATGGCATATATGATTACAAAATGGTTAATGAATACCATTGGGTTACTATTTGAGTCATATAGTAAGGATATCAATAGATTAATGGATTTGAGTTTAGTGTGTCATTGTTGTTAATATAGTCAAATATTATAAATATAGAAAAATATGGTCAATGTTTTCAAAGTAGCCACGATGTTCAAGCATGATCTATATGGTAAAAAATAGCTAAATATAACCAAGGGTTCATGGCTAGTGGTATTAGTTGGATTAGGATCACTTATGTGGACTAATAATAAACATTAGTCAACATATACCAATATGGTTAAGTGGGTTAAGAAGTTATTAGATAAGGATATTAAGGGTTAGTGGGTTAATTTGGTCAACATGATCAACAATGGTCAATATGGTAAATAATTGTTAAGTGTTGTGATATATTTAAGGTTAATGTGTCAGGGGTAATTGTGTGTTAAGGAAATATTATGTTAGGGGTCATAAGTGTTAATGGGTATACTTTCATAGTGGTTTGGGGGTGAATGCATAATAGGTCATAAGGTTTAGGAGTTATATTAATGTTTCATAGGTCATAATAGTTTGGAGTCTTGCTATGTTAACGGGTTTTGTGTGTTTAGGGCTCATATTTGTCAAGGGGTGATTTTGTTAAAGTTCATAATAATTAGGGGGTATAGTGGGTCCAACCTTAGAGTGATTTAAGAGTGATATATTAGGCATCACAGGGGTTAGGAGGATTAGTGCATCCATTATCAAAATGATCATAATATTAATATATAATAAATAATAATGACCATGAAACAAGGGACAAAGATATCACTAATGTATTTGAACATCTTGTGGGGGTAATAGAAACATTGTGACTTCATCATATAACTAATATTTCATTAACATATCATTGTTATTATTAATATTCTTGCTCATACTATTACCTATTATGTATTATTTATTGTTATTATTATTGATTGCATATTCATTATTATTATTAGTTTATCAATTTATTTGGCATCAAATAAGATTCAATATTTTATTTAAAAGACACACTACACTGAATAATGTCATTAGAGACAATTAGGCCTACGACTATCCAAAGTGTCTATCACCAATAAAGTTATAGGTGATCATTTTTCCTAGCCTATTTCCTCTTCCATTATTATTGAAGAGAATCAATATACCATCCTCTATGCCAATATTGACCTCTAGATTAGGGACAATCCTATTAAGGTTGTTGCTAATCCAATTTTAATAAAGGTAATTGATGATGAGAGAAAAAATACGATTAAACCAAAATAATTATCAATAAATATTGCAAGCAACGACCATTGATAGTTTACGCCCAATGCCTAAATTCCTAAGGTGAAAATGATGAAACGATTTGCTCATTGAAGGTGATGTTTTTCGGAAAACTTCCCTATCAAATTTATTTTTTACTTTAAATTATTTCATTCTCTTCATTTTTTTTAGGTTAATCAATAGTTATGGGTTAGTGGGATAGATTCCATTAGCCAAATGGTTAGTGTCTAAGGTTACACTAGTTAAGGGATAAATAATTTAATGAGTTATACATTAATGTCTAGTTATATGAAACATTATTGGGTTAGGATTGGTAATTTTTTCTTAATTAGGGTTTATATTTTAGTTGGGGTTAGAGTTTATAGTATTTGGGGTATTGATTGTTAGTGACTATTTAGGTGTTAGGGATCAATGGGTACTAGGATGGGGACTAAGGAGATTACTTGGTTATTATTTAAAGGTTTAAGAGAGGTTATAGATTGGTGGTTCAATATCTATGAATTATGAATTGTAGTGTATGGATTTCACACTTTACCACTTAAATATTCCTACCCACCAAGGAAGCCACAATGAAACCCTACTTTGCGACATATCAATGCATGCATACATGATGATGACATCGATGTCTCTCTATCATGATTATATGATATATCACCTCAATTGAGTCCTCCTTAATTAATCTCAAAAGTCTGAATTTTCTAAGATATATGGTGCTTAGGGAGGGTCCTTTGTGTCTTTCGTCTCTTGACCTTTTGCCCTTATTTTATATCTTGGATCCCTTTGACCATTCATGAAACTTGTTTTAGGTATTTAATCACTCGATGGATCCATTTTGGAGCACAAGTATATGATTGTGTACATTTGTAGTTAGGATGCTTCATTATAGGTCCACAATGGCCCAAATTCATTTTGGTTTGCTATTGATGGGGTCGAATGAGTTAAATATTTATTAACCTTTCTTGGTCTAAATGTACTAAGTGAAATGTGAATTTTCCAATTATGTCATAAATGTATTTGCTATCTTATGGAGCATGGAGCCTATTTTGGGGTAAAACCCAAGATATTGTAGAAAAAACTCAAAAAACTCTTCCTCTCCCTTAGGATTTAATCATTTAATCCTAAAGCTAATTGGTGACTTCACTCTCTCCTTTATCCTTATTAGTGGTGTTTTTGATAGATTAGTTCCCTTTCTGAACCATTTCCTACATTTTGGCAACTCCACTAGGGGGTTCTCATCAACCCTTCCTTCTATTGAGTATTTTTTTGTTTTGGACTATTAATCCCTCTCATTATATCTTCTACTATTTTAAGTAGTTACATATAGCTTGGAATCAATAAAATCTATATTAAAATCATTTTTAACCATCTCATATTACTCGAATGATAATAATACATATGCCTCTCCATATCTATTAAAGTATTCATACAACAATTCCTATTTAGCCTTATACTGTAGGGTGCCTTTTCCTTTATTACTGCATAAACATGCTAGATATGGAGCAAACAAAATGCTTCCTCCCAACCTAACACCTATCCCTTCTCCCCCTTTTTATTGAAAAGAAAAAAACATGTAGCCTTATCCTTTGTGTAAGACATGTGACAAAATCAACATGAGATAATTTGAAGAGTGAATCCTTAAAGAATTTTTGGAACTTATAGAATTACTTACAAAACCCTGCCATCCTCAACATATCTCTCAAGGAAAATATACATTCTCTACTTCCATTAATCCTCATAAACCTATACTCAAGTGATACAAGAAATGTGAGAAATATCATTCTCAAAGTGCTCATGTAACAAATTACAATGACTTATATACAAACTCTCACCCTAGTTAAAACAAATGGCTTGAGTATCATAAGGAAAATACTTACATTTGAGATAGATTTCATGTCCTTCAATGGAAGAATACTTTCTCCTTATGGTAATATATGATTTTTTGTTACAATCCATGTTTCTACCTCTTAGAATGACACCTTAACATAGAATTTTTCATCTCATTAACACAGTTCTTTAAAATAATCCATCTCTTATCAATTTTACACTACTCCTTCTAAGCCCAAACCCAATTCTATGTCAACAAAATTTGTACTACTCACATGTATTTATGATTCAAAGGTTGTACCTCCTAATTCTCCTACAATTCCATCCTATTTCATAGTTTATATTAGTATAGCCTATTAATACATAGGGACTTGTACCACTCTAGTTCACTTAAGCTATGTTGAGTGGTTGGATAAAAGGATAAGATCACTTCCTTATCCCTTCATTTTATCTTATAGTCATCTAATGACCCTCTCCTTTAAATCCTTCTTATGTCATATCCTCCTCCTTTGTAGTAGGCCCTTTATTCCACCATTGCTCATTCTTAGTTAGATGGCCTAAACTCGAGGAATCCATCCCTTCTCTCTCTCTTCCTTTATTATTTAGGATGTTATATCCATCTTCCTTCGAGGGATAGCTCCAAAATTTTCCATACTTATTTGATGGACCTCTCTGGTTCAATTATGTTGAGAAATATAGGGCAGCTAGATTAGATGATTTCTCTTCTTTGATAACTAATTGTGATGTATTTTACTTAACTTAATTGCCCTCTTCCCTCTATTTATTATATTTAGTTTTCTTATCATCAAACAACTAACAAATCATAAAGACAAATGAGAAAAGAGGACACAATATGTAGGTGATCATCGAGGGCCAAAACCTCTCCACTTGAGAGGAAAACCCACAAGAAAGATTCTCTTCTTATAGAATCTTCAAATGATGAACTCCAAGACCTAATACCCTTGAAAAAATACCCCTCCATGACCAAGTCAACCTTTATCCTTGATGATATTTCTTTCTAGCAATTTCAACCCCAACAACTTCTTCAATAACTTCAACCCTAGCAACTTCTTTTGTAACTTTGACCCAAAAGTTTCTTCTGGAACTTTGACCCAACAGTTTGCTCTACAACTCCAACCCAACAGTTTCTTTTGCAGCTTTGAACCAACAATTTCTCCTAGAACTTCAAACCAATAGTTTCTAGCACTTAACTTGCCCAACAACTATAGAAATCCTAACATTAGAGAGAGAGAGAGAGAGAGAGAGAGAGAGAGAGAGAGAGAGAGAGAGAGAGAGAGAGAGAGAGGCCCAAAACTCCGATCTTTCTCTCCTTATTTTTTATCCTTTTCTAGCTTTTGTCTTGAGGAGTTTTAGATTTCTTTAGATTGTATATAAATGAGGTCAAATTCCTTCTTATATATAAGCTTTTGAGGGGTACACATTTCTATCTTTAGGTTGACTTGTCCCTTCATGTAGGTTGACTTGTTGCTACTTGTTTGACAATGTCTTGGATGGTATTAGAATCTATTTTTGACTCAAACAAATTTTATTTACAATATATAACATGGCCAAAAGGGTCTTTCATACATGACAATGACTCAATTGACTTGCAGACTCAATGACAAGCCCTAGAAGCACTCAATGGGTGTTCGAACTAAAAATAAATTTCCCTTGAGCATGAAACCCATGCCTCAAGAAAAATAATAATAAATTTATTTTTCAATTTACATAAAATCATGATTACATATGTCATTATGAAGACCTAACCTAGTTACACAATTTCAATAAATTAACCCTCTCTCTCTTCCTCCTTTATATTTTCCATATGTTTCTTAAGGCATCCCTTCCTTTTTTTTTTTTTTCTTAGCTTTTCTTCCTAGCCTCCTCTCTCCTTATTCATATAATCAAAAATTAATTCTATATAGATCATTATCTTAAGGAAAACCTTGTTTGAGATGGCTTCTCCCTAGTTTTGATTTCTCATCACTTACCTTGGTCTATTATCTAGGACATCATTGTTTGTTGTATCATCGTGTAGCCTACAACTATAGTACTATCACTTATATTCCTCAAATGTATCCTTATAACCTCTTGCATTCACTACTTCAATCCTAACATTTTGACATGTTTCTTATCATCCTTTCCCCTTATTGGTGATCTATATGAATCTCTACCACCTACACCATAATTACATACTTGCTAGCCTATGTCTCCTTCCATATCCTCTCTCCTTGTTATCTGCCCCCCTCACTTTGAGAAAGCATTTAACCTCTCTTAGATAAATTGCTTTCTTAGGAACTAAAAATATCATAACTTCCACTTGTATCTCCCATGATCAAGTAAGTACCACCATATTCTTATAGATCTCTTTCATAATAATAATTATTATATTTTTTCATTATTTTTAGATTCATTATGTTTATTTTTTTCATAATAATTGAAATTTCTCGTATTTTGTTGTATAGTATATTTTCTATTTTTTCTAATGTGGTAACTAGTTTTTCTAATGCACACCATCTCATATTTTCTCTATTTTCATTTCCCAATAGTTATATTTTCATGTATCACTTCTAAACATTCTTCTCTTTTCATGCATTTCATGTATCACTTCTAAACATTCTTCTCTGTTCATGCATTTCATCACTTGTTTCTCTTTCATTTCCATTTGTCTTATACATGATTTTTTATCATGGCTCCTATGCATGTATGTCATAGCTCCACTCCCTTGATATGATTCTTTGTACATGGATGACATTTAAATGTTAGGGAAATTAATGTCCATTTTATTGGATAACTACCACATCCAAATCAAAATGTTGTCTCATACTATACACACTTGTGTCCTTTTCTCTATGCATCATTCTCTTCCTATTTTTTCTCCTCTTATTTTCACTAACTTTTTTCTCTCCTTCCTTAAAACTACCTCCTATTCCAATATTATGTATAACATCCCTTGTAATGGGTAATATGTATCATATTTATTTGACATTGTATCTCTCACAAATGCCTATCCAATAGGGAGACCATTGTGTGACACTCTTATGTGTCATATACATGTGTGACCCACCCAATGATGCCAATGATATATAACTACTATCCTTCTATATCATACTACTTTCCTTGTGTCCCCATTACCTTAGCCTCAATGTATCCATTCTTATGGATGTCTACTACTTAACTAGCTCAAACATGTCAAATCTTCCTTAACGTTTCCAAATCTCAAGGTGTTAAGAAAATCATCTCTTTGTAAGATGTACCAAAATTGTCACTACTCATGAAACAAAGATATTGTTTTAGGGGAAACAATCCATGGTATGACATGAAAAAATCATGGTATTTAGTAAAAATATGTGTTTGGACATTTTCATATGGATCTCTCTCTATCTTAATCAATTTTTCATTCATTTATGCCTTGACGTAGTTCATTTTCTTATTTATACCATTAAATTTATGTTTTTAAATTGTTTCTCGAACTCTTGGATATCTCTCTTGACCTTTCATTATCTTGTAGCTACACACTCAAATTGACATCAACTACTTAGTTTAGTTTCCAAGCTCTTTTAATTATCTTCTCTATCTCTTGAACATGGATCTCTTACCATTAGTTTCTCTCCAACCTTGTAGCTTTGTTGTCTTATCCCAGGAATTTTAGAAGGATTAGTCATTTATTCCTTGGATGATTCACCCCTTCAGCCTTAAGGGATGTTCCATCATAATTAGAAAAAGGGAGATATCAAACCCTTTTCAGGGCAATTGGGTCAGCATTAATTACAAATTGTTATGTAATATATTTGGTAGATCCAGTGTTTTATTACTTTGTATTGGAGATTAGTGTAATTTTGTTTTTCATAAGGATTTAGTTGTGTGTACAATTATTTAGAGGTGGATCACTCTATTAGAGACTTATCACAACTCTCATCTTCAATTCAATAAATTTCAACACCTTCAACATTTCTCAAATGGGTGAGTTCTTTCCATTCCTTTGTCTTTCATTTCTAACATTTACTTTGATTAACTACCAAAGGAGAATGGAAATTAACATTGGGTTGGCATACATTTATGTTTTAATTTTTTTCTTGTTTATTTGATGGAAACCCTAATTAATATACATCCCTAAATACCTAATAATATGGAAGCGCTTATTAATCTAAATGGATTTCCTGCTCCTCTTCATCACCACTAGGGTTTATTTATTTTTACCTAAAACCATGTGGAAATGACACTCTCTCATTCATCCTTATTGGTGCAAGTGTTTGTTTTAGGGTGCTTCCCCATTCCCACTCATATGATGCATGGGTTAGTGGTTATTTGAGAGTTATGGGGTAGTGGTTATATCTTAAGGTTACTCAAGTATAGTGTTTTAGATAATCAATGATGGGTTTGTGGGTTTTTGTCTTTATGTGTTAGTACATAGTGCTTATATACATTAGGGGAGTTTTAAGGTCTAAAATGGGCCTCCTAAGGAAATTATAAAATAACAGTGGAAATAATAAAATAATATTAGATTACATCATTACATTTTAGAGGGAAAAAGGGAAAAAACTACTTTTTCAACTTTGATTTTCAACTTATATCCCTATGGGTTTACTCAAATTTTGAGCGGCAACACTCATTGGATGTAGAATTTGATTCCTCATCCAAGGAGTACCCATGTTTCATACTTTCAATGGACCATTCTATAGGAAAAATGATAAATACATGAAAAACGTGATTGCAATCACGCTTTTCATGTATTTCTCATTTTTGTTGTAGTAGGGTCCATCAAAAGTATGCAACATGGGTACTCCTTGGATGAGGGATTAAAATTTTCATCTATTGAATACTCCCATTTGAAATTAACCTTAGGGAGATAAGTTGAAAATACGAGTTGAAAAAAATAGTTTTATTTTTTATTATTTTTCAATCTTTTTACTTTTTTACTCCAAAAATGGTGAGTCATCTCCCAAGGTTGACATCATCATCTTGAATCCTATTGGTTCTTATAAATTTTATATTGGTTGTACATTATTCTTAGGAGGCCCATTTTAGACTTCAAAATTCCCCTAATGAGGGTTAAGAAATTTCTAGTGGATTATGGCCCTTTGGAAACAAGCTTTTAGGGGTTAATGTGTTACGTATTATGGGAATATGGATTAGTGGGTTAGTCAATCCCTCAATGTCCACTCATCACAAACATCACCTAAAGTCCTAATCTTAAGACAATGGGGTTGGAGTGTCTCAAAAGTTGATGTACAAGGGAAACACTTATTGTTATAAATTTTTTTCCCTTTAATATGATTCATGCTCTTAGAGGTAGTGGGTTAGATGTTAGGCTTAAAGTGTTATAGGATAGAACTTCATGGGTAGGGGTGAGTGAGTTAGTGGAAAATAAGGAAAACAATATCAAACCTTGTTAGTGGGTTGGGGTCTAACATATTTTGAACTAAATAAGCATTGAGCTAAATTCTAGGTTAGGTATTATGAGCTTTAGGGTAAGTGGGTTACTAGCTCTTTAGATATTAGAAAATATTGGGTGGTGAAATGGTGATTAACATTGTGAGTTAATGTATCACTAAGTTATTGGTTATTGGTTATAGATCATGTTTATTCAAGATTTTTTTTATAGTGTATTAAATTATCACTCATGGGTTAGTAGGTTTGGTGTTTACTGGGTTATTAGAAAGAGAAGGGTCAATTGTTTAAGGGTTAAGGAAATAGGTGTTTGGAATTTAATGTGATAGCATTTGAAGAGTTAGTTGACCATTATAGGTTTTCTCTTTCTAACTTCTCCGTTAAGGAGAGTAATCCAATAGATAAATGAAAATATATGGCATTTTTCACTAGCTATGTATGAGTGAGGACCAAAATGAAGTTGAGAAAATCCTAAGAATCCCCATTTTTATGCATTGTTGCAATCCACTTGTATGCATACTTTAATAAACTAAGTCCTCTACTATCTTTAGGGTTGAAAATTTTCTCATGGAATTACTTTATTCCAAGCATATAATGTTTACAATTTACACATATAATTTTATAGCATGGCATTATTTGTTCATTTTTGTGTTATCATTTCATTTTCTATCACTGTTTTTTTAGTAATTTTGGCTATGAATTACTTCTGCTCCCATAAAATGCTTGTTAAAAATACTTTTCATCTAGATTATTGTTGCTTTGGTAAATGAATTATTCTTACAAATAGGGATAGAGTAGTTAACATAAATGGTTATTAGTGTGTAAAAATAAATAATTTAGGACGTATACATTTTTTACATGCATTACGTTAAAAATAAAGAATTAATCTTCACCATATATTTATACTTTTTCTCTCAATTTATATTGTTTTATAATTTTAATTTTTGTTTCCTAAGAGGAATTATAATTATATTAAAATGCAATTTCCATTTAATGATAACATTGGTAACCAAACTAATTAATAGCATTATAATAAAGATGCAATTCCATATTACATATAATCAAATTAATAGTAACAAACAAAAGAAATACCAACACCATTAGAGGAATCCATGCAAGAGAAAGGAGATTTATCAGTTTGTATTATTATAAGCAAAGATGGTATATAAGGATGGAGTGTTCCCCTCAATTTTTCCCTAAAGCTAATAAAATAAGGGAGATAGTTGAAAAATAGATATTCCCTACCTAATTTGTGTAATCATAAACACCACATTTATGTAAAGCAATGGGGACACTACTAGGATCTATTCAATTATGTAGTACCCGAGACCAAAGTTTGTAAAGAATAAGCATACGCATCAAATGTACCTAAAGCAATGAGGGGGCTATTGATTTTTCAAGTGCAATAGATATAAGCACAATATTTACGAAAATTAATAATTTTTTTTAATAATGTTGATCTTCTTTTACTTTTTCTAATATATGATTAAGAAATTATACTTTAGAAATTCAACCATATAAAAGAAGTAGAAAAATAGAGGTCACAATGTACAAAGAGAGCACAAGATTTAGCCTAGGTGTTATCACTCAGAACTTTCTCAAGGTTAAAGAAAGAAATTTCCAAGGTAACCACAAACCAATATTTTAGACTTGGGTGTTAGCCAGCCTAAGTGCAGAGAGGGATCTCTCTTTATAATTTAACTTTGTTTTGAGTGGGATTTCAGGCTAGTTCTTAGTGCTCAAGAGGTCTTGATTTTGATTGGGTGGTGGAATTCAAGGAATAGATGGGCAGAGCAAGCCTTCAGGCCATTGGGCTATGGATTCAATCAAAGAGTGGCTTAATTGGATCAGATTAATTACTAAAGGGGGAGTTCATAGGGCTTGCTAGCACAACAAAAACCAAATATCTAGGTTCAAATGGATGAGGTAGTCCTAACGAGGGAAAAAGGGCAATGAAGAATACTTAAACTGGGATCAAGTTAAAGAATAGAATGAGATCAATATCAAAGGGTAACTAAGAATCCTTTACAATGGACCTAAGGGGGGAAACTACGAAATTAAGGGAGAAATTAATAGTTCCTAGACTAAGATAGTTTAGCAGAAAATAGTGAGAAACTAAACATTCAAGACAGAGAGCATTAAAGCTAATTATGAAATATCATTCCTTGTTTACCATTCAGTTTTCATGGAGAAACATGTGAATATTTATAAATGTGAAGAGAAAACAGTAATAAACATGAAGAGATAATACTTATTTGATTTCCACTGTGCACAAGAATCCTATGAAATGTCTTTAACTTTATTCCATGATCCAATAACCAATCCAGCCTTGATTACAATAAATCTTTAACTTGATTCAAAATGTCTATTGAAATGTCTTTGAATCCACCCTAATTACTTCGAAATGTGAAGTATTTATACTAATTCTAAACTGAAATATCTTGAAGAAATATCAAGATTGGTTTTACAAAAATCTCAAACTATTTTACATTAAAAGAACTTAAATAAAGGACACTCAAAACTAATGAATCTATTTGGCACTATGTTTATGGATTTATGGTGAAAAATAAGAGAAATTTGAATTTGATAGCAACTCTTAAGTGATGATAAGGCTTCCAAGTCACTAACTGCCTCCTTCCTTTGTGCATTCTGCCCCATAAATTCTGCAAACTTTGGGTCCAATGATACAAATTTATATCTCAATCTGAGATAGATATGTAAAAATTGAAAGTGGTTATTATAGCTAATTATGTTATTGATATAAACCTCTCTCAGGTTTCCAAAATTAAGCTCCATATGTTCACAATATTCTTTGCAAAAAGATATCAAAAACCGGACTTTGCACAGTCCAAAAACTAGGATCTGAAGATATGAACTTATATCCCTTTTGGTAACACCGGTGTATAAAGTGAGATAATTTTTTGTAGAATAGCCTTTTAGGAACACAAACCTCCTCCAGTATCACAAAATACATCTTGAATTGGTCACAATAGTTTCTGCAAAACTATGACGTAAACAAAACATTTCTCAAGAATGTACCATTTCTGTTCTAATTTCATCTTTTAACCTTAAATTTCTTTTAACTGTTTTTCACTTTTACTTTGGATAAACTTAATTGTTGCTGGTGAAAGTGTTTTCATCTTTGTTTAACCCTCACTGGCTCCATGTTTACTTTTACTACTTACTTTTACTGTTTACTTTTACCGCTCTGTTTTTTCATCTGTCTTCACTTCAACATGAATTTGTATGCTCTGTAACTATCTTCCCTGCTGTTTATATTCATGCTAGCTGATTTACTTGACTTGGTCTTCAATCTGATACTATTTAACCCTGATACACTTTGACTATTCTTTACTATGTCCTTTTACCTCCACTGTATATTTTAGGTTTTTTTACTGTCTATTTCAACAATAAATCATTTAATGTCATGTTTCCTCTGCTTATCTTTTAACTATATGTTTTATTTTCCATCTTTGTTTGAATAGATTTGATAACAGTCTCAGAGTAAAAAGGTCTTATGACTAACATTAAGATTGTTTATCCAAGGCTGCAATCTTCTGATCGCCTGTAAAATAAAACAAACTATTAGGAAAACGTTGGGTTGAAAGGGAGGGTCATTAATGGATTAGCAAGCTTTATAGCTCTATGGAGTGAGTCCAAAGTGATTTCAGGAGGCAAACCATGCTTGAATTTGTTAACAGAGGCTTCAGGCGGAGCAGGAGGGTTTCATAAGTTTACACAGTAGAATGGGTGAAGGGCAAGAAAACTTGGGTTCTTGGGGTTTGAACCTTAACGAGAAAACTTTTTAAAATATGGCGTGAACTGAATAGTAGATGGTAGGTCGCGTAGCGGGCGAGTGGTAAGTGGTTTGTTTTGCATAGTTTATGGATGCTTGGCAGCATTGTGGGGAGGTCGCCCAATGCCATTCATCGAGCACCACGTAGCATTGGGGCCCAACAGAAAACCACCCATATTGGGCGGGTAAAGGTTGGTCTTTAGAGGCCTTGCGAAATCAACAAGGATCGTTAGATTTGACGGGGGAAGATCGGGCAGTGGTCGGTTCATGAAGATGCACGAATGGTAGTGGGGGGACCTGACGAGGGTTTAAAAGTGGTAGGTTTTAATTAATCACAGATTATGGTGGATTAAGTGCATCGGGGATGATTTCATTGGCAGATGGTTTGACTCGTAATGAACGATGGATTGATTAAGTATGTCGGGTTTTATTCATAAAGTTTATATTTCAAAGATTCAAGGTGGGGTATTAATATAAGGGTTTTATTGATATAGATATTGGAAGGGTATATATTTCTTTTTGGGATTTAATACATATATAAGTGTTAGAATTAATATGAATATGGTGGAAAATGGGTTTTAGTGCTAAGTGTAATGTATTTAATTCATTTTCTTTTCATAAACACATTGTAACTTAGGCTAAAAAGGTAATTTTTGAGGGCATTTTAGGAAAAAGGTTATACACGGGAGTAATTGCTTTCCCTTAGGAAAATAGAGTTTAAACGTTAGGAAAAGGGGTTTTATGAGGGGAATGAGGGGGAGTGAAGAGGGATAAATGTTTATGAGGGGATTTTTTTGTATTTAAGGTTTATAAGTCATTAGGCCGAGAGTCCGGTGCCTCCAAAATTTAGAGAAATGCTCTGAGCCCCTTTGACTTAAGATTTTAGATACTTAAGACTTTTCTTAGAAATTAGTTAAGTGAAAAGTGTAATAAGTGAGGGAGGTCAATCAATTTGACTTTGTGGATTTGATACATGCCCAATTATTATCCATACTTGGAACTTTCATGATGAAGGTGATCAACATGCTTTTATCTAACAATCATTACAATTCTGCAACCATTCTTCTACTTACCCACCTACTCATCCTACCATTTTTACTTCTCTTTATTAGGGTGCACTTAAGCTGGCAAACCCTTATCAAAAACTTTTTACTTTCTTTTACAATGGTATTCTAACTAAGTCTAACATCATTACATCCAAGGGCTCAGATTAAATAGTTGAGCTCCTTTTATTCACTCTGCCTAATCTAATTATCTTCCAAGGTTAAATAGTTCGGTCAGAATTTCATTCTCTATCTATAAACATGAAATTCAAAACATAGAATAACCAAGATTAAAATGTTTGATTACCATGGATTATAGCATGAATAACAAGTTGCACACAATCATTATTATGCACAAAAGTAAATAGTAGTGGCATTTGGACTTGCACACTTTCATGGTCTTTTTGCTTTTGGGGTTCATATTCTTTCATTTTTTTTTTACCTTCTCTTATTCTTTTTTCCCTTTGATTTATATTTTAGGACATACCCTCTTTACATTTTTTATTTTTTATAATATGGAAAACATTTGCAGAAAGAAAAGGTATGTACATATTATAGTTTTAATCTTAGATATTAAAAAATTATGACTCTTAATGGTATAGGAACCTAACAATGGCTCCACTTGGGGATGGCATTTCCTTGTGAAATGACAAGAATGTCGTCGAATAGTAGTCCGATCCATTGGACCAATCCCACACATGTATATGCTCTGTTGTATAATCTTTGTGACTGAAAATCTTGAACTGAAAATTTAGCCTTTTCTGTAAATTGAAATCTGATCTAGTCTCAGACTATTGAGCTTATTTGTACTCGTCTACCTACTCTAGTCTGATTAAAAATGCTACCATATCAAGTAATAATAAATTTCCAATGCAACCAGTTAGGTAAATGGATACTTAACATAATTTTGCATTCCAATTTTCTAGGTAGAAAAGTAAATTCAGAAAATAGTATTTTAACTTTTCCACTAGATTTAATAGCTCTATTAATGAACTTGGCAAACTCTTCTTCTACTGATGACTACAATACATTGATCAAAGGATAATGGTAATCCTTCCATATAAGATCTTCTGGATGATTTATAACAGGAAAACAAACCTCATTCCAAATTTTTGCTTGATTTAAGTGATTCTCTAATTGTTTCTCCTCCTTGTTGTCCACTATATCTCAAACTGTTTTACATTACTAGAACTTAAATAAAGGACACTCAAAACTAATGAGTCTATTTTGAATTATGTTTATGGATTTATGGTGAAAAAGAAGAGAAATTTGAATTTGATAGCAACTCTTAAGTGATGATGAGGCTTCCAAGTCACTAACTGCCTCCTTCCACTGTGCATTCTGCCCTAAAAAGTCTGCAAATGTAGGGTCCAATGATATGATCGTATATCTCAATCCGAGATAGATATGTAAAAAGTGAAAGAGTTTATTGTAGATAAGTATGTTATTGATATAGACCTCTCTCATTTTCCCAAAATTTAGCTCTAGATGTTCACAATATTCTCTGCAAAAAGATGTCAAAAACAAGACTTTGCACAGTCAAAAAACTAGGCTCTAAAGATATGCACTTATTTCCATTTTGGTAATACCAGTGTAAACCGTGAGATAGGTTTTTGTAAATTAGCCTTTTAGGAACAAACAACTCCTCTAGTATCTCAAAATACATCTTGCATTGGTAACAATAGTTTCTGCAAAACTATGACTTAAACAGGAAATTTCTGAAGAATGTACCATTTCTGCTCTGGTTTCATCTTTTAACCTTAAATTTATTTTAAGTCCTTTTCACTTTTACTTTGGATAAACTTCATTTTTGCTAGTGAAAGTGTTTTCATCTCTGTTTAACCCTTATTGCCTCCATGTTTACTTTTACTGTTTACTTTTACCGCTTTGTTTTTCATCTGTCTTCACTTTGACATGAACATGTATGCTCTGTAACTATCTTCCTTGCTATTTATCTTCATGTTAGCTGATTTACTTGACTTGTTCTTCAATCTTATACTATTTAACCCTGATACACTTTGATTGTTGTTTATTGTGTCCTTTTACCTTCATTGTATATTTTAGGTTTTTTTACTGTCTGTTTCAACAATAAATCATTTAATTTCATGTTTCTGTTGCTTGTCTTTTAACTGTATATTTTATTTTCCATCTCTGTTTGAATAGATTTGATAACAATCTTAGATTAAATAGGTCTTATGACTAGTATTAAAACTATTTATCCAAGTTTGTGGTCTTCTGATCACCTGTAAAATAAAAAACTATTAGGAAAACATTTGGGTTGACAGAGAGGGTGATTAATGGATTTATCGAGCTTTATAAGTCTATGGAATGAGTCCAAAGTGATTTCAGGAGGAAAACCATGATTGAATTGGTTAGCGGAGGCTTCAGGTGGAGCAAAACTTTTTAAAATATGGCATGAACTAAACAATAGATGGTTTTTCGCATAGCAGGCGAGCGGTATGTGGTTTGTTTCGCACAACGTTTGGGTGCTTGGCAGTATTGGCAGAAGGCCACCCGATGCCATTCATCAGGCACCATGTAGCATTGGGGCCCAACAGAAACCAACCATATTAGGTGGGTAAAGGTTGGTCTTCGGAGGCCTTGCAAAATCAATGAGGATCGTTATATTTGACGGGGGAAGATCGGGAGTTGGTCAGTTCATGAAGATGCACAAACAGTAATGGGGGGGCTGACGAGGGTATAAAAGCGGTAGGTTTTAATTAATCACGGATTATGGTGGATTAAGGGCATCAGGGGTGATTACATTGGTAGATGGTTTGACTTGTAATTAACCACAGGTTGATTAATTATGTCGGGTTTTATTCATAAAGTTTATATTTCAAACTTTCAGGGTGGGGTATTAATATAAGGGTTTTATTGATATATATACGGGAAGAGTTTATATTTCTTTTTGGGATTTAATACATATATAAGTGTTAGAAATTAATATGAAGATGGCAAAAAAATAGGTTTTAGTGCTATGTGTAATGTATTTAATTCATTTGCTTTTCATAAACACATTGTAACTTACGCTAAAAAGGTAATTTTTGAGGGTTTTTTAGGTAAAGGGTTTACATGGGAGTAATTGCTTTCCCTTAGGAAAATAGAGTTTAAACCTTAGGAAAGGGGGTTTTATGAGGGGAATGAGGGGGAGTGATGAGAGGTAAATTTTTATGAGGAGATTTTTTGTACTTAAGGTTTATGAGTCATTAGGTCGAGGGTCCGATCCCTCCAGAAGTCAGAGAAATGCTCTAAGCCCCTTTGACTTAAGATTTTAGGTACTTAAGACTTTTCTTGGAAATTAGTTAAGTGAAAAGTGTAATGAGTGAGTGAGGTTAATCAATTTGACTTTGTGGATTTGATACACGCCCAATTATTATCCATACTTGGAACTTTGATGATGAAGATGATCAACATGCTTTTATCTAATAATCATCACAATTTTGCAACCATTCTTCTACTTACCCACCTACTTATCCTACCATTTTTACTTCTCTTTACTAGGGTGCACTTAAGCTAGAAAACCCTTATCAAAGCCTTTTTGTTTTCTTTTAAAATGGTATTATAACTAAGTCCAACCTTATTACATCCAAGGTCTCAGATTAAATAGTTGAGATCCTTTTATTCACTCTTCCTAATCTAATTATCTACCAAGGTTAAATAGTCTGGTCAGATTTTCATTCTCTATCTATAAACATGAAATTCAAAACATGGAATAACCAAGATTAAATTGTTTGATTACCATGGATTGTGGCATGAATAGCAAGTTTCACACAATCATTATTATGCACAAAAGTAAATAGTAGTGGCATTTGGACTTGCACACTTTCATGGTCTTTTGTTTTTGCGGTTCATATTCTTTCATTTTTTTCTAACCTTCTCTTATTCTTTTTGCCCTTTGATTTATATTTTAGGACATACCCTTTTTACATTTTTCAATTTTTATAATATGGAAAACATTTGCAGAAAGAAAAGTTATGTACATATTACAAATTTAATCTCAATCATTCAAAAATTATGACTCCTATTGGTATAGGAACCTAACACTAGGAAAACCCACTAAGGGGGAAATCCAAACATCATTTTCAATAGAGAAATTCTTTTGTTCAAAAAGAGACAAACCTAGATCTCTAATCAACAACCAGGTCAAATTGACCTTCAATAATTCTATGGTCAAATCTTGTCTTCACCATCCAAGTCAATCCTCCAAAATGATCTAGCAACTCGGTCCTCTAGCTCTACCCTAGGCCAAATTTCAGCCTCCTGGAAACTGCCAAAATCCCATAATTTTGGACCCCTATAACTGCCCAAACAATTTGGCCTTGTAATTGCCCAAAAATGATGTGAACTAAATAGAGAGTCCTTCCACATGTGTGATCTAGATAGAGAGAGAAATATATGAATTTCATGCTTCTTTTCATCCTACTTGTCCTTCTCGTCCTTTGCTTGGATGCCTAGAAGATTCTGTAGAAATTTAACCTGTAGAACAAACCGATATATGCAATGTCCTAATGCATAATACTTGTTCTACTTCTACAAAACATTAAGCAGAAGCATAATCGAATTCATGAGAAACATCAAGTAGAAACATGCATAACTGTCAAGAGAAATAATCTCACATAACACAAGATATATCCAGGGGAAAGTACCAGCATAAAACCCCAACCATGTATTATCAATCAAGCGGAAATCCTCTTCACAATACAAAAAGAATCAGCTCTCAAGCTATCCAGTTCTCTATGAACTATGAAGATATGTCTCATGAACCAACCAAGCCCTGTATATAAAGGCTTTACCTATGGTCCAATCCCTATTTCCTTTCTCAGTTTTCTTAGGAAATAATACAAAAATCATATCCAATTAATTCCAAAGATACCAAGTTAATCAATGGTCCAACTACGTAATCCTTAAGGACACTAGTTCCTCAACCATGCAAAAACTACTTACTAGAAATAGTCAAGCATCTGATAGTACACTATCCCACATCTGATCTCAACAAGGTCTCTGATAGAACTGACATGCAATAATTATCCATGAGTGAATTCTCAATTATCTAAAACAATAGCTATCACATGCATGCAAGCATTAACAAACTATATTTTATTATTTTAACAACTTGTTAAAATAATTTAATTGGACTTGATTAGTTAGAACTAAGTCAATTGATTCTCTCATTATAAAACTCATACTTATTCCCTCAATCAGTGGAGGAAATTAAGGATACATTCTTCAATCAGTGGGACGGTGTTGAAGCCCCGAAAATCGGGTCGACAACAAGGGGGATACCCACCCGGTCCGGACTTTGGTTGGCAGCTCCTTATCCGTTTGGTATAGCAGGTCCGACTGGGGATGATGGGACCAGTTTTCCGACCTTGGGTGTGTGTGTGTAGGGTTTGGACTATGCTGATCTAAGAGGAATTTAAAGCTAATCTAATTCAGAATCTTTAAATTAACTCTATGCTATTGTAATCTAATGAGAAACAATACATCTAATCTACACTAACCCGGGGTATATATCTCCTATTATGCGATCTAAAAAAGATTTCGAACAATAACTGGTAATAAAGATCATTCAACTATCATAAGAATAGAAATCATTAAAGATAAACTATTTTGCATAAGAAGTTAGACAAAATAGTTGTGAACAACATATCGCATAATAAGTTATTCATATGTCAGATACAAACAATATGACTCCACCGTACAAAGTGGCCAATGGATAACCATACATTCATATAATACATATAAACAATGAACTATAAATCACTTAAAGAATATAACAAATATGAAGAGATAAAAGTACATTTAACTTGTTCCACTCATAAGCTTAGCAACAATGATTTACTCTCCTTGTTCTAACATCTACTAAGAGTACAGAAGTGCCACATCAGTGTAGATATCAGATGCAAACATTAATAACCTGATCCATCCATTCATCAAAACCACTCCGAGGGTGCAAAAGTGCATGTTTTTGAGGAGAGTTTTTTGACAAATCTCTCCGGACCCTTCTCTAAATGCCTAAGAAGGGTTTAAATACTGCTAACTAATTAACTTGATTACATAAATTTAGGATCTGGTTTTCAAATGACCGTCCTTCTGATAAAGCAGGCTATTTCTAAAATTAAATATAACTCTGAACTATTTTTGTATTTGCTCCTTAGCGCTGTAAGTGTACAACATTCGTCTGAGAAGAGTCGGTTGGTTGCCTTTCCCTTTCATGTGTGCTAAAAAAATAGAAGTAACAAGGGCTAGCACCACTTTTTGGTAAACTATCAGATATTTTAGAGAATCTCCCGCTGACTAAGTGTATACTTGGTAATAACCCAAATTTCCCTCAAACTGGCTCTGCTTTTGCTATTTCGGTTTTTTGTCTTTGCGAACGACTTGATGAGTCAGAAGACTTTACTTTCCGAGCAATTCTCTGGATTGAAAACTGCCTTCGTTCTTCATTCCAGGCTTTTCTAACATGTAAGCTTCAGGTATCTTTGTAATCATGCTGCTTTTGTGCGCCTTTGATTCTGAGCTTCAGATGACCTATCGGTCGTTAGCATCTGCTGAGTGATATTCTGGAATCTGTAGTCCTATCGTATGTGGCACTAGCTTCTGAAGAGGTCTCTTCTGTGTTCTCCGAGCATTGGCGCTTTCCCCTTTTCCTTAGATGTTTCTTGCAAAAATTGCTCCATGTTATCTCATGTTTTATAGTTTGCGTAAAGGAAAAGAGTGAATGAAAATAAAGATTGATATGAAAGCTTCAGATCTTGCGTGTGTATAATCATGACATTCAAAGTGAATTGATTTTTCGAAAAACGAAAAGCAGCCATTTGTACAATCATTAATTTCCTTCTTACAGGCGCGCGTTTAATTCTAATTAATGGGCAGCTTTCCTTGAATACTGTACCAAGAAAAATTCGCGCTCATCGCAAATCACAGATCGCATATTTGTGTTATATTATTGTGGTATCGCAATATCGGCAGATCGCAGATCGCAGATTGCGGATCACAGATCGCAAATCGCAAATCGCAGATATTAGTCATTGTGTCCTGTTTTACGCGATTGCTGCGATATGCGACGTCGCACATCGGCCGTAGGGGATTTCTTAAGCTTTTCATTTAAGAGCGCTTATGGTAAATGAGATGTGATGAATTTAGCATCGCTTCTTCGTGGTTTTTTATGCTCACAAAAGAAGTGTTTCCTTTGCTTTGCTGCGATAAAATTCTAAGGAAAAAAAAAAATGTTCATGGAGATGTTTGTTTGATTTTTTTACTAAGGGTCCCCCATTTACTTGGTGTTATTGCTAATACTAAACAAAAGAGGGGGGTTGTTGGTGACCACAACAATGGCGATTCACTGGGAAGAACCAGTTATCTCTGACTTTCTATTGAACTTCAACTTCCGAAACAGAAAAATTTTCATCAGTCTAAACATTTGTTATGGACAGATAGAGTACATTTGTAATATCCTATCAATGATACTTTATTTCAACCTTTCTCTATTCCATTCGTTTGCTTCCTATGGTTTAGCCCTTGTATTTACACCAGCCATTACTTGGTCATTTTTTTAAAAGATAAAAAGAGGTCGTCTCTGCTATGCTGGTCTTTTAAAATATGCTCATTTACCATAGGTAGATCCTCTGCTGCCAGCAGGCGTCCATAGCCTTGGCAGGGTTACCTGTTACCCAGCAATGATCATTTATCCTGCTTAAAGATATCTAAAACTTATTCAGAGAGAAGCCCATTTTGATACTTTTTTCCTTTTTTATTCTCTAAAGAACAATGTCTTGGTTTGGTGGCCAATTTTTGACACAGTCATTCACTAGATTTATACTTTTGTTGAACAAGATGGCTCGTGATGAGACCCCTTGTCTTTTGATTGCAACAATCTTAAGTCGTTTCCCTGTTTTGGTGGACAGTATTGACAAGGTCAGCAAGTTATAATATCTGTGATCATGATAAGCTGGCTCGTGATGAGACCTCTTATTCTTTGAGATATATATTGTTTTTTTTCGGATTACTTCTTTGAATGCTGCGATTTCTTTTAGCAGGGAGGAACCCATTGTTTTTCCTTAAGAAAGTTCTGGACGATAATAATAGAGTTTAGAAAATAGCAGTTTTACAGAGAATACTCATTTTATTATTGATACCTTTCATTGTGCTGATATATAAAACAAGCTTTTTGCCAAAGGTTGCTTTCATAAAATTTTTGAAGTCAGAACTAGTATCATATCTAGGGTAAAGTTGGACTCTATCTGTCAATAATAAAGATCAGATTTTCGAAATTTTTTTACTGTTTGTACAAGTGAAAAATCAAAATCTAACAGAGGATCTGGTGTCCATTTAACGTGAATTCCTGTAGTAATCATCTACAACTGGTTTTATTTATAAGAAAGAAGAAAAACAAAAAGCTATCCTACAAAAATTTAGAAGAGTTATATTCTATGGAAAGTATATTTTCAGGATTTGTCCATTAACAGGCAAAGAATCCTTTCTACCTGCTAAATCCTGCAACACAAACGTTGA
>APFE030141963.1:0-10693 GCA_000404065.3 Pinus taeda
TCCGTATTCTTCCATCAATGCCTAAGGCATTGTCATCTTTCTGCATAAGTGGGATGGCTTTAGCTGCATTCTGGTTTTCTTCTATAACAATTCCTTTGAAGGGAGGAAATGTTGGAGTTTCAACTTTACTACCGTTTAATGCAATCCAAACATGTTTATTCGCTGAAGTGTTTCATATAGAACCAGTAAAAAAATTTAATGGAGAAATATTATCTTTCTAAGAATAAAAAGATATCCATGTGTTATTCACTTCCATAAAATGTTTCCAATCTTCAGCCAATTCCTTTTTCTCTTTGGGAGTATAATTTCTATCAAATTCTTCTGCCTGGGGATTGGTAAACAAATCCCAATTAAGCATTGCTTTCATCCATTTTGCACTAATTTCAAACTTCAGGCATCCATCCATAAGAGAAAAGAATTTTTGCATCTCCATTACAGCAGGTTTTTTGCAGTCATCAGGGACTCGGCGAAATCTACATTCTGGTATGAGGCCATTTGCTTGCTCAAGGAACCATAAACCATATTTAGGCTTAGCAGGGCGCATAAGACACATCATCTCAGTTAGCCTTGGGTCTTCTCCTTCCAATGTAACAATCTCATGCATCATAAGTATATGATCAACATCCTGCTGATGAGGGAAAGGAATGTTTGAGCATTTGGGATTTGGGCATGGAATAACAGATGTCGAAGGAGGAGCTATGCTAGATCTAGAATTATAGTTGGCATGGATCGCAGTTTCGGCAAGCGTAAGTAGATTGATACTTTCTTAGCACTGTGGACATTTGACTTCTAAGGAGGAAAAATCTACAAGTTGTGCAAGTTCAAATAAAGAAATATGTTTACAAGAGGAAGATGAACTGGAACAAGCATTATTTACAGTAGAGAGGTCTCTGTAATATTTAGACTTTTTACAGGCGATCTCAATACGTCAATAGTGGATCTTCCGGGAAAGGATATGATTGCAGAAGATAAATTCTCTGTGATATCAGTTGAGGTGATCTTCTTTGGTAGAAGAGGCTTGGGATTATTTATTACCCATTGCTTGAGAAAGTCAAGTCTTCCCATCTGATTGTTTGGTGCTCTATTTTCTGATTTTTGGGATCAGTTAGAACAACAACACTAGACTTGGAATCATGACTGGGAGTATGGCGGATCGTTGGCCATAAGGTATTAGTATGGCAAAAACAACATTTGATTTGTATGGCAATATTATTTATCTTTTTATACATATCGAAACCAGTGGTTTGGATCTGGAGCTGTAGAATTTGGTCAATGGTTTCATCAAATATATAGATAGAAAAATTTGGGAAACAGTCAAAATAGACTACGCTATGAGATAGTGGAGCAACAATTCCGCCAATTAAAGTATCAATATACTAGTTGTGTGTGATCACTTCATAATAGTGACATTTATGATCTATGGATTTCTATTATTTTTATCCGTACAAAACATTTACCAAAAATCCATGGAACTTACAAAATTTACCTTAGGATTTCTGCAGTCACCGACCACATCACTTCATAGTAGTGACATTTATGATCTATGGATTTCTATTATTTTTATCCGTACAAAACATTTACCAAAAATCCATGGAACTTGCATAATTTACCTTAGGATTTCATTTTTCTCTGCAGTCACCTACCACATAAGGCCTACAGAGCCCGATGCGGTGGCAAGCTCTGTCAAACTGTCAACGTTCACATCTTTCATCCTATTTTTTTCGTAACTGTCATTCATCCACTCCTTTTCTTCTCATGGAATCCACTCACCACCCGCTAAGTGTATGGATTTCTTCTTGAATTCTGCCTTACCCAAATAGATAAAAATATTCGGCAATTCTTAACAATAAGTCACTACGCCAATTATTGGGTGATGGACTTATTGCCTAGTGTGTATGGGCATACATTACCTTCTCTTTTTCCAATATCTCTATTGTTCAGACTCAGGCAAGTACGCTCTATGACGACCGATTAATGTGCAGTCGAGTAGGCTCCAGGCTGTTTTTGCACAGGCGGTGACAAGACAACGGTGACAAAATGTCGATATTGTTTGGTGGCCTAATTTTACTTATCAGGTTGCGCGCATGATCCCCATGCCTTATTGGGCAATTCTTAACAAGAAGTCAGTAAGCCAATTATTGGGTAATGCACTTATTGCATGGTGTGTATGAACATACATTACCTTCTCTTTTTTCGATATCTCTATTGTTCAGACTCAAGAAGGTATGCTCTACGACGACCGGTTAATGTGCAAGAGGTGACAAGATGACGGTGACAAGATGTCGATTTTGTTTGGCAACCTAATTTTACTTATCATGGCTGCGCTCATGATCTGTTTCCATGATAACTTGCCTGATAACGCTACCATTTTTTAATTGTATCCGCTGCCGTGATACCTTATCAACAATCAAAGTAGGAAGACCGATTATTCCCTGCTACCGAACCCTCGTCCTCTTCTTTTGTTTGTCTTTACACCACCGTTGTGTTCAATGCCTTTAAGAAACGGTGCCTTAAGCATTATGCTCTCTAGTCTGAAAACACAGGCAATTTTTTCATCTACTACAAGTTGAGGAAACCCAAACCCTAACTGCCGACGAAGAATAAGAATGTGCTAGTAGCGAGGAGTTGGTAAAAGGAGTCATGAGAATCCTTGGGCAAGAGATTATAGGGACATATTGTGCTTGAATAAGAATATTCTCCCAACGAGGAGCTCTTAAAAGGAGTCATGAGAAGCCTCGGGCAAGAGATTGCAGGGACATATTACACTTTTGATCCCTCAAAGTCTGGTAATAAATCAGCGGTCTCTGAAATTTCTGGGTCACACAGACCCAACCGTCGGATTTAGAGATTGATCTATGTCATCTCCTCGAATATTCAGGCGACGAGCTTGAAATTCCACCAACCCTGTTAATTTCTCAAGGAAACATCTAGCGGTTGTGAGCAGGGTTGGAATTTCAAAATAGACTTATTAGTCGAATATGACGGTTTTACGCCTCTTTCACAATTCTAAAGATTTTAAATTTTTATAAATATTTTCATTGTATTTGACGGGAAAATCACCTTATAAGAAGCAATTCACCTGTCAAATTCCATCCGAGAAGCAATTCACCTGTCAAATTCCATCCCTGGGTATGAGCATGCCACTCTTTGTATTAAAAAACGACGTGAATAACTCCAACTCTTTCTATCTCTCGAATCAGGATATCCAAAAGTGGTATTTCCTTTTGTCATGGTGACAAATTTAGAATCCAATGTTAATATTTTTGTTTCTTTTCCGCCGGGGAATTGGGATATCAAAGTGTAGTACAAAGAGCTATTTCCTTTTCTCATCAAGGGAAAAATGGAATCCATCGTTAATGTCATCGTTTTTTTAATGTGTACATAACCTTGTGAATTTTGTTTTCCAGTTATCGTTCTTCGTTTATCAAAAGTCGGTGCAGGATTATGTAAAGGTCTTAACACCATGTGGAATTATAATTTTTAGAGACCGTTTTGCCTAGCACACAATTCTGAAATCATTTTAGATAAAGGCTCATGCAAGATCATCACAATATATTAATTCTTTCATGAGTAAGATATAATCCTTTCCGTTTAAAAATTTCCCACTAAAATTCGATTGGACAAACTAAATGATAAATGTTTTGTTGTTTAAGCTTTTCGAGGGATTCTCAATGACTCTATACTAACTTACCCATGGAAGATATTTATGAATTGAATTGAATTAAAATAAAATTTAATATACACTAGCTAATGAACTAAAGAAAAATATTGTCACATCTCAAGTCTAAGATGGAAAGTAAGGTGTATTTCAAAGAGATGTTATGCAAGATGTTATGCAAGGATGATATCAAATACATGAAAGATGACTTTGAAAAGGACCTATCAAACCTAACTTCCTTGTCCTAAAATATTCTTCACAAGAATATGATAAATAGGACAAAAAGAATGAGTTTAAGTCACATAAGGTGAAAATGCTCACAAATATCAAACATGAGAAAATTAAATCTCAAAAATTTGATCATTAATCACACCAACATCCATGAAATTGTGGTTTCAACATGGGGCTAAGGAACTATTTTTCACAAGAAGATGATAAATAGGACAAAAGGAATGAGTTTAGGTCACATAGGGTGAAAATGCTAACAGATCTCAATAATAATAAATTTAAATCCCAAAATTTTTATCATTAGTCACACCAACATCCATGAATTGTGGTTTCAACATGGGGCTAAGGAATTACTTCATTCTTAAGATCAATCAATATGAGAATGTCTAATTATATTAATGATCCCATGACATGGCTATTCAAGATGAAGACAATATTTCATTTACACCATGTCACAAGGGATTAGCTTGTAAACTAATATCATGGCATGTTAGCTTGTAAACTAATATCACGGCATGTGAATTCATATTGAGTGTTTTAAATATAGTTAAAATGTAATCCAATATATGGGATGATTTTAAGGTGGTAAGGGTGGGTTTTAAATTAAAATTTGAATATACATATAAGGTGCAAGGGGTTTCATCTAACAAAAAATTAATGGATGGAGCGGGAAGGTTGTGAAGCCATCAAAGTTTTAGGATGTAGAATTAAGTGAAATTGGACAACCCTAACTCTGGAGCACAAGATATTCATCCAAACCAAATCCTAAATATTTAATTCCCTCCATAAGAATGATGATTATCATTCTTGATCTTTTATTAGAGGAGGTTTTAGTACAAGTCTATAATCAATTTAAAGCTAGTATTTGCACATTATTTGGATACAGTATTATTTTTACAATGAAATGAATTTGTATAAAGTTTTAAATTCTTTTTATGTTAACTTACTTTATACTTTACGAAGAATTCATGACACTATGTAGAAAATGTCCTAGAGCTATATGAGTCTTTAGTAAGAAATAATTCCTCTTTTTTATTTTAATCGTCAAGAGATAATAGGTTTTTCTAGATGCCTATTATGATACCTTGAAAATTCTAATAATGAACTATTGACACATTTTCTAATTTGATCATCAAGTGGTTAGAAGTAATAGGTGTTAATCCTTGAATTATCAAAGTGAGCATATATGTATTTGTCATTTTATTGTTCAGAGAAAAGTATATCATAAAGGAGAATGGTGATACATCTCTAGCCCTTGTACCTTATCAAAATTCTCAATGAAATATGAAAATATTTCCATTAGAAATGGAAATTATCACAACTTTAAAAGTATATGAAGATGAAATCAGATCTTCTATTTCATAAGGACATCTTTGGTGATCTTGACGCAAATCTCAAGTAGCATATAATAGGCTCCATTTTCTAAAGTAGATGTCATATACATATGTCAAATATTCATATGAACATACTAGGGGTAAAAATTAAAAATGTCATAAAGAAATTAGGTTTACCAAGTGAACCTCCCATGAACCGTGTGCCACCTCTACAAAAAAGGTAAATATGTGTTACTAATGAATTTATAAATGAAATGCCTCTATTGCATCTCATTCTATTTTGAAGGAAGAATTCATAATACATTACAAAGATAAAAAGAGTAACAATTTCTTTATCAAATTGACAGAATTTTGGAAAAGAGGCTCAATTATAAAGCACATCTCTCTCTCTCTCTCTCTCTCTCTCTCTCTCTCTCTCTCTCTCTCTGAAATCAAGTTGTGGCTCCCGTCTCTTGCTCATTTTTTCTCTCTCTCTCTCTCTGAAATCAAGTTGTGGCTCCCATCTCTTGCTCATTTTTTTAGCATGATATTTCATTTTATACTTCAAGATACATTTTAAATACTCCACTAGAAAGTTTCCATCAACCCTTTCACCTCTCAAGTGAAACCCCCTCTAGCTCTTTCTTCTTTGTTTAACTCATGGGAGCATTTGTTGTCCCTAATATGCCAAGCCATTTTTCTCTTAATCTTGATATGATATATGTTATAACCCTTCCATCTGGTCCCTTGGTATGGGGATAGAGGGTATATAACTTAATCCAACCATTCCTCCAACAATATTAGATAGATTAATATTCCTCTTTGTATCCCCACAACATGTAAAACTAAGAAAAATCAAAATTATAAAAATAACCATAAACATTTACATTATATTTTTGGATCTTAGATGCCTTATTTTATACAAGGTTATTGATTCTTTAGTTAATAACCAACATCCAACCTACTATTTACCAAGCCTACCTCCCCTTATTTCAAGGGAACATTAATAATATTTCCAAAAATCTTTAAAAGAAGAACATTAACTTTTAATCTAGAAAATGATTTATTTATTTTTATCTCATTAAACATAAAATGATACTTTTTTTATCAAGACAATGTCTACCACATAAGCCACATTTGTTCTAATAAAACTAGATCCCCATGTTAAGACTCCACAACTCTTCTACATTAGTTACGTAATAAGCATATTCACAGTGCAACCAATGAATCAATATGTTAATAGGAGGGATAACTCTCTTCTTGCTTCCCTTTTGGGCATAATGATCATGGTATATTGGCGCTTATATGATTCCATGAGCTACTTCTCTCAGATAATGTCACACATTAATTTTGTATATAGAGGTACTTATTTCGTAGAAATAATTCCAAAACATACAAAAGTTATGTTGTGTATAAGTAATGAACAACTTTCAGAAAGGCATGCGAAAGAAAAAATGTAGAAAGCTACCTTTGAAGAGTACAAAATGTTGGCTGTTGTATATAAAGAATTGAAACTTGGACTAAGCATACATATTTTCTACATGGGATGCAAGTTGTAGGTTTCGAGTTTAGGATTTGAAGTTTGAAGCAGAAATGGTCTATTACATCATATTTGTATCATGACATTTTTGCAGCTATATAGTATTCTTTTGTGCCAAAGTATAAAAATTCAAGATGTGTATCAAGATAATTGTGTTTGATTATTTTTTCCTTTTTTGAAGTGATTATATTTTGTTGACCCTTCTCGTGGTGTTGAGTTAAAAACAATTTGCTTCAAGTAAATATATTTTGGATTTATAATCTAGATTATAGTGTGAAAATGTTATTGTGTGGTGTGGTTGAAATTTAAATTTTTAATACAAGGGTAGATATAAAACACAAGCACACACTAAGAAATGAGGGAGAATAAATAAATAAAGAGGTCGTATTAATCTATAGAACATTACATTTGTGATTGGCCCACAAGAGGCTTATATTAAGAAGACCTATATCATCTCTTGATACATGCCAAAAATGAATCGATTATGGTGGCTTAACTATCCAAAATCCCTCTACCTTACTAGGTCACATGTAACTAAATATTTATCGTCACTAATATTAAGATATTGCATTGTTGGGTCTAGATATATGTTTCACCTTCTTTATCCTTTTAGTAGATGGTTTTCCGAGTTAAACCATATTGTTGTAATTTGGATTGATTTTCCTTAGCAAGTTGACTAATATCAATTCTTCATGTAGTCAGTCAGTTGTAGCTCTACTATGAAGTTTATGTCCAGCAAGGTGATTACCAAGTTGAGCTGAACATGTTAGAAATATGTTTCCATTGATGGAAAAGGTGATGAGGATGAAGGTAAAAGCAAATATTATTACAAAGTATGTTATAAGCCATGGAGGATATGGTGCAGGATCTTTGAAAAGAGATTTCCATTAGTATGTGGAAGATAAAAAATGGCCTCCTATATTGAATGTTATGGCCAGTCAAAGTCTGTACCCCCAGAAGTCAAAGATTGTAGATCTTTCAGTGGTTGAGGACCTTTTCCGCATGTTTTAGTTTGGTGTTTTTCCAAATATGGCAGAGTAAGTTGGCGGAGTCACTATCTAAAGGACTAGGAAAACATGGCCTACACAATAATGCAATGGGAAGAATTTGTAATACCCTGTATTTCTATGTCATATTTTTTTTTTTTTAGATTGAACTATTTTTAGATGTGATGGTTAGGAAACCATGATGGTTTTGATTTTAAATGAACAATAAAGTATGATGATATAATATGTGAATTTTATTAATGAAAAAGAAATCTATAAATTACTTGAGAAAGAAACACTTGCGTTAAGATATTCTTGCCAAGATCCGAAAACCAATATTGGTGAATAAGATCAAGACAATATTCCCATAAATAACTCCTAAAAAAATTTGAGGGGTTGATTAATAAGATTTGATTAAGTTAGCCTTAAAAAAAAAAAAAGAGCAAGATCTCTCTTTTCATGGGTTGGCAGACCCATGAAAAGTGAGATGCTGCTAAGGAAAAATATGTTAGGGAAGTAATGTACACAATACATTACCAAGAATCACAAGAGGTTGTTGATTCTCTGGTAATCATATCTTAGATCGGGGGGAACTGGAGGACTTAATTCAAGGTTAGGAGGAGATTGGATCGCCTAAGTGTAGTTCCAATTTATAAATACAGTTAGAAAATTCTAGAGAATTATTAAATGCTAGTTATATGAAAAGAATTATATGCATGTTGTCTATTTTTTAGTCGTGAGAGTAGGACTGGTAATATTCGTAATCTGTTCTAGTATATCTATATTTTTTATATATTGTATTGGTTACTGGAATGAATGTGCATGGAAAAAGGGAAGTGGATGTGTAATTAAGTGGAATTACATGTGGATAGAAAACGAATTAGTATATTATAAAACTATGGAAAATTTACTTGTTTATGAGTGCATACATGAGCGTGTTTTATTCTAATGAAATTTGAGTAAATGAAACAACGTAAGAGAGTAAATTTTACTATTACTAGAAGCTCATATCTTAGTTTGTTCATATGGAGATTTTTTTTTTTAATTCTAATGGTTTATGAATATTTATGTGTGAAAGATGACTAGCAAGATGGTAGACTACAGTTCCTGTGACTCTCCCTATGGATCAAATGAGAAACATGGTATTGGGCATTCTTCTGGCTTAGCAAACACATTGAGAAGTTTGAAGGCAAAATTAAGAAGTGGTAAATAATATAATGACCAAATCATGCAAACATAGGAAAAACATGCAGAGGTTAATGCAGTAATCCTTCACAATTTGTTAGAATTGCAGAGATAATGACCACTTCGGATCATCGATGAGACGGAGGGAAAAACTAATGGGGCATGTGGAAGTAGATTTCATGGTGGGAACACCTCAGATAGAGATGACATGATTAGAGATGGCCGACTCTTGGATACTCCATATAGGAGAGGTGATGGACATAGGTACTATTCTAGTTCTGGTTCTGACAGGTATCATGGTCGTCATTGTTATCATCCTTATAGGAGGATTGATAGGGGATATTTGCTAGAGAGTTCAAGAAAGAAAATACACCTACATTCGATGGGGAAATGAAGAAGTCACAAGATCTTTTCATTTGAAATCTCGTGGCCTACCTAGGTCATGGATTTGTAGGGAAGGTTTCGAGCATGAGGAAAGCTCCATAAAGCAGACTAAAGGAGAGATGGAAATTACAAGGTTGTCAAGAGGTGTGCATGAGATATCTACGGATATGAAAACAGAAGGAAAAGGCCTAGAAGGCCCAGACCTCGAAATAGAAGAAATAACAACATCAAATTGAGAAAGAGCACATGAGGTGAGGAGGGAGGTACCTGGCTACGTAGGATGTGGAACTAACTCTTCATGGATCTCCTCCAAACCTACAAGCTTAGAAAGGGGCTCTTGGTCTTCGTTGCATCAATTTATTTTCATGCTTCTCCATTTGCTTGATTCGGTGGGGCGATAACCTCTGCTGGCATAGGAGATCCCAGCCTTGCCCATTTATTATGTGGCAAAGGACATCCCGACCCTACATATTCATTATGTGCACCACCTCTTTCCAGTGGAACCCTCTAATTCCCAAAATCCCCCAAAGCAACCCTTTGTCTTCTATTAACTCTCCATGTAGTGGGAAATCTCTGATCAAGTGTTCAATCTAATGGCACCGATTACATCTATATGGAAGCATATACAAAAATTGGACATATACGGAAGTCATCTTCTATATATGCGTGCTTCCATATATATGAGCATACAAAATATACATATATACAGAAGATGGCTTTTATATATGTGCAACTTTTGTATATGCACATATATATGGAAGCATGCATATACCACATATGACTTCAGTATCTATATAGAAATCATATTCCATGTGTGAATCTCTCTATATGCAAATAGATATGAAAGTACACATATAAGCCTAATTTCATAAATATACTTTCATTTCTACATATGTATGATTTCCCTAATGCACACTTCCATGTCTATGTGCATATACAAAAGTTGTGTATATATAGAAGTTATGCCTATATGGAAGCCATCCTTCATATATGCATGCTTACATATATACATGCATATACAAAATTCATCTTTTATATATGCACATATATATGGAAGTGATAGCTTATGTATGCAGGTTTTGTATCTACATATATCGAAATGTGCATATATGGAAGATGACTTCCATATATTTGCAACTTTTGTACATGCACATATATATGGAACTCATCTTATGTATATGCAGAAATTTTCTATTTATGGAAGATGTGTTCTATATATATGTGTATGTGTGTGTGTGTGTGTATAGAAGTTGTACATATACATAAGTCATCTTTCATACATGCATGCTTCCATATATATGTGCATACACAATTTTCACATATACAGAAGTTATCTTCTATATATGCATAACTTTTGTATATGCACATATATATGAAAGCATGTATATATGAAATATGA
>APFE030141964.1:1383-21533 GCA_000404065.3 Pinus taeda
CCTTTGGATGATGCAAACCTTGCAGGATTTTCAGATCACTTGTACTACACCTATCTCCATCTTATGTGATAATACAAGTGCAATCAACATTTCAAAGAACCCAATCATGCATTCAAAGATGAAGCACATACCGATCAAGTATCACTTTCTCCGGGAACAAGTGTTGGAACAAAAGGTTAAATTGGAGTATGTTCCTTCTAAGGAACAAGTTGCTAATATTCTTACCAAACCACTGCCCAGGGAAACTTTTGAATATCTCAGATAGAAGCTGGGAGTAGTTGATGCATCATCTTGCTATTAAATCTTGTCAGTTTCAGAGAAAAATGGGTGTACGCGTGTTGCCTAAGGAGTATCCGCGTACATACGCCGATTTTTCAGAGAAAGTTGCGTATATGGAGGCTTGATGGACATCACAAGGGACAGGCTCTGGTTGTCTGAAAGAGACCATCCAGCACTGGTTCAGGGGGAGCAGATAAAATTCTAATGATGCATTGTTGGCATTATCTTAGAAGCTTTTGGTTCTATTTTCACATCTGTTTTTGGTTTCTGGTGGAACAGAGGCAAGGGGAGAACAGAAAGAAATCTTGGTTGCTGATCTGAGTGGTGATTGACAGATGCTACTGCTATTAGTTCTTTGTGACGTTCATAATTCTTGTTCTACATGTTTCGTCTCTATTTCATGTATCTCTGTTATGGTGTCAAGGTCATGTAACGACCTATTTTGGTTTCCCCACTATGCCTGGGATGAAGATGTAATGTACTTCGTTGTCATATGTAATTTTTTGATGTATCCCCACTTGGATGGGTGGATGATCCCCACGTGTTTGGGTGATGGATGTATGTATTGAGTCTTTTGATGTTAGGAAGGTCTTTTATGATGTATATGTCATGGTTCTTCTTGAAGAACATCTTTTGCAGATCTTGCCTATAGTCAGGGGGAGCATGGTCAGCATATCAGGGCAGAGATTTCAGCATGTACTCAGGGGGAGCACAACCCTTTGCCCTTGATGACAAAGGGGGAGAATGACTTTGAGGATCTTGGGGGTTGCCATCAAGTCCAAAGGGGGATATTGTTGGCATTATGGCACAGGTGTTGTCCTTGATGGCAACTCTCTTTGGTAATAGATCTCAGTTCAGGCTTTTAGAATGAAGGAAAAGGCATATACACAGGTTCATCTAGACTAAGGCACGTATACATGCGGGTTAGACATAACAAAGTCGCGTATATGTTGGAGAACTTGCTTTTGGACCTGTGGTGGCCACCAACAACCCCCCTCCTTATGAAGTATTATTGCTAATACTAAATAAGTGGGGACCCTTAAAACAATTAGTTAGTGTTACATTTTCTTTTTAGATGAAACCTACAACATCATGGACTTAGGAAAATACCTTGAAAGATCTAGAAAAACCTAAGTTTCATAATGAAGAAAATTAAATTTACTCCTTAAAGGATATTGCATCGCGCAAAGGATGATAGCATACACCTTCTAAAGAGTTAAAATGATAAAAGGCGATATTGCGACACGAAACTTCATCGCATCGCATATACTGAAGCCAAACACTCACATTGAAAAACTTTAAAACATCCCCGATATGCGATATCGCATATCGCACATCACAAATATCACAAGAATTACACAAGAATTATAACGATCTGTGATATTGCGATACCGCAATACTGCGACACCTTAAAGTTGCGATACTGCAATCTGTGATAAAAACAGCACGATGATATTACGACATTGTGATATTGCAATACTGCGATCTGCGACATCGCAAAACAAAAACGCAGGACTCCTCCATCGCAGTTGGTTCTGGCTCATTATTTGAGAAAACTCTTTAGCCAAGAGTTGGTCATGTATTTTAATGCGAATTAATGGGTTATTGCCAGTTGTTAAGGAAGTAGGCTGTTGTGTTTTTCGAAACAATAACTCACGTAAGGTGGCATGTCTTGTATATCTTCGGCATTTAAAATTTTTCCTGTTATTAGTCCTTTATCATTACTTCTACCTCAATGTAAACTGCAGGAAAGAAGGATGAAGCATTATACAGGGCATTATGCAGAAAACAATGAAGAGGGAAGGCAGTGCTCCAATGTACATTTTGGAAAGCATACTTGATCCACCCAAGGAAGAAAAAGAGCCACAAAACTCTTCGGAGGCATCTATCACATATTTCTCATGTATAGTCATGGTTGAATGGATATTGAAAGACGTTGATACCAAAAACAAAAAGTTTAATTCTCAGGGTCAAGATCTCACAGAAATACTATTTTTACAAATTTTGGGTTTTATACCGAATGAGAGAAAAAGGAGTAAGAGGCAAAAACCACATCAGGGAAGCCCGGATCAAGAAACAGAGGTAGTTTCACGCGTCGCTAAGAAAAATTGTTCGAAAAGGAAGGTCCCTAGTTGCTCAGTCACCTGCGAGCCCTGAAAACAACAAGAAATCAGCGATAGAAGCAAATTGGAAACAGAAGAGTGAAGGAAAAAACAGAAGCAGTCCGAAGGTTAACCAAGTTGAAATGGGATTTTTACCAGGCATACATGAGAATGCTACATATTCATTGGATGATTCTCAAGCGTATCATCTATTTTACTGAGAAGAGAATTCCAGCTCTTTCCATTTCTATTTTCTTAACTCAACCAAAGGCAGAAGACAGTTAGCCGACTCTACTCAGAAAAGTACTGAATGCTTGCGACATTAAGGAGTAGATTTAGAAATAGTTAGTAGATTTAATTTTAGAATAGTTTTGCTTAGAAAGAGGATGGTCATTTAAACTGAATCCTCAATTTCTGTAAATAGGTTATTTAGTTAGTAGTATTTAAACCCTTCTCATGCGTTTAGAGAAGGGTCCAGAAATTTATCAAAAACTTGTCCTCAGAACATGCACTTTTGCACCCTCAGAGGAGGTTTTGGTGAATGAATGGAACAAGGTTTATTTGATATTTGCATTTGATATATGCTACTGATGTTGCACTTCTGTACTCTTAGTAGATATTGAATCAAGGAGAGATAAATCAATCATTGCTTGAAGCTCATGAGTAGGACTAGTTATAAATGGTACTTTTATCTCTTAACCATTTCTGCCGATGCGTTAAAGCGATATTCAGTTTTCAGTTATTTATATGTTACAACATGAATTTTTGAGTTATCATTTGGCACTTTTGTACGGTGATAACTATTTGTTTATGTTTAGTGTATGAATAGCTCATTTATGCGATAAGTTTTAACAGTTGTTTCGTCTAACTTCTTATACGAAGTAGCTCATCTTTATCAAATTCTTTTCTTATGGTAGCTGAATGATCTATATTACCAGTTATTGTATGAAATCTTTTTAGATCGCATAGAAGAAAGATCACGCCCCGGGTTAGCATAAATTTCGATGTTTTTTTTGTTTATTAGATTACATAGCATAGCATTAGATTAGATAGAAGTATTCCAGTCCAAACAGAAACACCCTTCTTTCTCTCACACACACACACACTGAATTGGGAATTGGTCCCAGATCCCCAGTCAGACCTGCTATACCAAATGGATAAGGAGTTGCCAACCAAGGTCCGCACCGGGCGAGTATCCCCCTTGTTGTCGACCCGATTTTCGGGGCCTTCAAAATATTTGGCGCTAGAAGGAGGGCCTGAACTATGAATGGCAAGTAAATCCAAATCAAAATACCATTCTGAGAGTAATTCACCCTCACCATCTCCTCCAACTTCTCCATTACACTTAAATCCAGAGTTAGAAGTCACTAGAGCATCATCCGCTGCTACAAATCCTGACATTTCATAACAATCTGTAATTGAACCTCCTGAAGTCAAATCTCTGATTCATAAACTTTAGTGATTTTCCATTTCTCGTCAAAGATCTGATAAATCTCAGGGCAGCGTTACTTCGCAGTATAACCCTACTCATCCCCTGACCAGACTTAAGAGTGAAAAGTTCGGTATTCGACCAATTGAACTATCTCTTCCTAAAAGGAAAAGAGTAAGGAAGTCACCTAAAGGGTCTGACAGCGAGACTCTTTCATTAACATCTTCCATCTCAACTTCTCCACCGCGAAGTCAACCATCTACTCCACCACCCCAGACCATTATCAATCCACCTAGTGGAATCCTTACAACTCCTCCTCAATCATCTGCGATCTTAATCACCTCATCTTCTCAATCACAGGGATCATTTTCTGCGAATCCCCTTGTTAGCAGTTCAGCAATGGCCCAGTCTCCATGGGACAATCCTGGGGCAGTCTTAATGCCTGCGCCCTTGAGTCAAATACCGCCCATCCTGAGAAATGGCTGCCCAAGTTCAATCCTGAGGCAGGCATGCCAGTAGAAGAGCACATAAATAACTTTATGCTATCCATCAACCTCAACGGGGTTACTAATGAGGATGTTGTTGTTCGACTATTTCCTTATACCCTACAAGGAACAGCTGAATCGTGGTATTTTTCATTACCCTCTGGATCTATTACCAGTTGGGACATCTTCCAAGACCAATTTCTAACCAAGTTTGGTGATGACAGGTCTATGACAACGTTAATCAACGACCTATCCAACCTTAGGGCAGAATCTAGAGAACTGGTTAAATATTTCAATCTACGTTTTCAATAGATTCTAAACAAAATTCCTACTGCTTCCCAGCCCAGCGAGGAAGTGCGATGTGAATGGTATATCACTGCATTACCATCAAACATAGCAATCTTCGTGGACAGGGCTAATAAAACAACCCTTGCTGAAAACATGAAAGAATCCATAGCAATAGAGAAACGTATAATAGCCTTAGAGAAGAAATCTGCGTTAGAAGACCGGAAGTCTAAGAAGGTCACCTTCAAAGAAGAGTCCAAGAAAAAACAAGCAAAAGATCCATTTGATTTGGAGGGATTGCAAAATGTTCTTAAGACCATGTGTAATGAAATGGTCGACATAAACAAGCAAGTAGCATAAACTTCTTCAAAAATGCCTACAGAGCTTTTAAAAGAGGCCCGTCAATGGATTCAAAGCCACCCAATGCTATAACAAATGTTGAATCCGAGGAAGAGGAAGAGGAAATCCCCACTGAAGGGCAAACCGATGATGAAGAAGTAGTAGAATTACAAGGAATGTGGGATTTCATCCTCCCACAAGAGGAAGATCAAGAAGTATTCCTAGCTAACACACAAAGTAGAAACCAGCTTGATCCTCCCCCAACTACCCCAAAACCAAAGAGCGCAAGCTCTACAACAAAGGATAAAGTCGCAACAAAGAAAACGACATCTAAAGCAACTCAAACTAGCCCAGTCCAAATAGATTCACCTACTCCATCTAAAACACTGATCGTTTCGGATGAAATGGAGTGCAATATCATAGAAGACATGAAAAAGACTAGGGCAAATTTCACTCTATATGAATTGAGCAAGCTAAAGCATCAACAAAAGATAATGATGAAAGAATTACATGCTATACCAGTTGCACCTTTGCCTGCCACTGTAATTTCTCAAGCTTCTCAGAACATGGGAAGACCTCTAAGTAATACAACTAACAACATTGATCCAAATGACATCGCTTTAATTGGATTTAGATCGAGATCTCATACTCCCCCTTTTCTCCTTATGAAATTTTTAACAAAAATGTACATAATTGTTTGGTGGATTCAGGTGCTTCATCGAATATTCCACCGAATTCCATATGCACTAAATTAAACGTTCAACCACAGAAATCCATTGTTCACATCGTTCAGCTGGATCGGTCTCAAGTCGAAGTCATCAGCAAACTAAATCAAGTAACCATAAGGCTGTCATCCAACCCGAAGGTATGTCAAGTAATTGATATTTTAGTGGCTGATATCCCTGAATTTTATGGCTTAATTCTTAGCAGGGATTGGTCAAAAAAATTGCATGGATACTTCTCAACTGACTGGCTGCATATGTGGTTGCCTTACAATGGTAAGCCAAATCAAATAAAAGTTGAACGAGAATTACATCATAAATAAATAGTAATGGAGTTAGAAGGGTAAAATGAACCGGTAGCATATAACAGTAGCATAATTGGCAATTATTCAGTAGATTCTTTTCTCAGCAATTTTAATGCTCATACATCCCCATATTTAGAACATTTCTTTTTGTCCCAAGTCGAAAATTTTTCTCAAACGGATAGTTCAAAATGTATCAATTTTTTAGATAAACCTGTAAATAAATCTTTGTTTTGGAAATTATTTTTTGATGGTTCTAAATCTAACGAAGGAGCAGGAGCAGGGTGCATGCTAATTAGTCCAGAAGGAGACAAAATCATGTTAACATGCAGGCTCGAATTTGATTGTACCAACAATACAATAGAATATGAAGCTTTAGTTCAAGGGTTGTACAAAGCAATCGGGTTAAACATAAAGTATCTCCAAGTATTCAGAGACTAAAATTGTAGTCAGACAGGTATGGTATACTATACATTGCCTATCAGGTCATTTAAAACACTATCAATCTTTAGTTCAAGATCTGACTGAGCATTTTACAGCATTCAATATTTCATCAATTCCCAGACTCCAGAATGCAAGTGCTGACCTTTTAGCTAACGTAGCTTCTAAGTTCATTCCTTCAGAAGATTTTAGTCCAGATAGATTTTCAATAGAATTAATCTTTAGACCTTCTATTCTTGACAACATCACAAATTGGAGAATATTCAACGACGATCCTGATATCGTAAATTTCCTTACTTCTAAAGGATCCTACTCCATCCAAATAATCGACGAAGATCAACATGATCGGCAATTACAGCAAGATAGCACTCACAATGCTATACCTAAATCAGTGGTCAAGTTAGAAGACCTGTACGATTTGAAAGATCGGTTTAAAAGGTCCACCAATTCAAAGCTCCAAAGTTCAACCTTGAATTACGAATTGGTAAACCTAGGAACCGATGCCAAACCCCAAAACATAAATCTAGGCCTTGGCCTAGCCCCCGAAGAAAAGCTAGCATATATTCATCTTTTGAGAAAATACAAAAACGTTTTTGCTTGGAATTATGATGAACTTAAAACATATGACACCTCTATGATCCAACATACTATTCCGAGATCGATAACGATAAACCTGTCCAACAAAAATTGAGAAAGATTCATCCCAACTTAGAAAATCAGATAAAAACCGAACTCAATAAGCTGTTGAAAGCCAAGATAATTTTTCCTGTCAGACATTCTAAATGGGTCTCCAATATGGTACCTGTTAGAAAGAAAAACGGAGATATTAGGATTTGTATCGAGTTTCACAATCTTAACAAAGCCTGTCAAAAGGACAACTTTCCCTTACCACCTATGGAGCAGATATTGCAGGCAATGGTAGGCTCAGAATTAATGTCTTTCTTGGATGGATTTTCAGGATACAATCAAGTGCTGGTAAATCCTGATGATCAATTGAAGACCACATTCAGAACTAAAATGGGGCACATAGCATATCGCAAGATGCATTTGGTGATTAATGCTGTGCCAAAATTCCAGAGAGCCATGGAATTGCATTGAAAGGTTTAGTCAATAAGTCAGGAGTATTTATTTGGATGATATAACTGTGTACCCAAGAAAACGAGGTGAACATCTCAAAGACTTAAAGCAAATCTTCCAATAATGTTTAAGGTACGGATTTCACTTAAACACAAAAAAAATCTTTTTCCACATTAAGTGAAGAATCTCTAGCATCATAGTGTCAAAATCTGGTATTCACACCATCTGACAGAACAAAAGAATTTCTGAAATATCCCTACCTCATAACAAAAAATCATGCAATCCTTCCTTGGTTAAATCAATTTTGTAAAGAGATTTGTTCCAGATTTTTCACGAATCGTATCTCCTTTACAAACCATGATAAAAAAGAACTCTAATTTTAAATGGGGCCAAGATGAACATGAAGCGTTTAACTTGATCAAACAGGCTATCATTAATGCTCCATCTTTAGCTACTCCAAATTTTTTAGAGCCTTTTATTTTATACACATTTGCCTCAGATAAGTCATATGTTGCGATACTCACTCAAACGAATCAAGAAAAGGCTAAAGCACCAATTGCTTTTTTTAGTTCAAATTTGCAAGGTGCTGAATTAAATTACTCAGACGTGGAGAAACAGGCTTATGCTGTTTTCAAAGCAATCAAATACTTCAGACCTTTTCTACTCAAAACCCACACCTAAATTATAGTATCATTTCCAGTGGTAAGGAATCTTCTAGTACAAAAGGATGTGGGTGAGAAGAGGGCCGATTGGGTAACTGCCTTACAAGAATATGACATAGAAATTAAACCAGCAAACATTGTAAGAGGTCAAGGCTTTTGCAAAATGCTGGCTGGAGCGTCGTAAATTTCTGAAATCCCATCTGTAGAGGTACAAGTGTGCGAGGTAAGCCTAAACGATGAGCAGTCATTATATGTTGATATTATTTATTATCTTAAGAATGGATATGCTCCTTCATACCTCGATTACACTAAGAAAAGAGCTCTAAGATTAAAAGCCAAACAATATCAGCTCATAAATGATATTCTTTTTAGAATGAATTACGATTTTGTTCTTCTTAGATGTCTTGAGAAATCTGAATTTGATAAAGTCTTACAGGAACTCCACGATGGGCCAACAGGCGGACACTAAGCTGGAGATGCTACTGCACATAAAATCTTCCACGCAGGATATTACTGGCCCACGTTATTTAAAGACTCACACAGTTATGTGAGGAAATGTCAAGTCTGCCAAACTACTGCTGGAAGACAGAAGAAGCCATCCTTACCACTACAACTAGTTAACATCGACCAACCTTTCAGTCAGTGAGGATTGGACATAATAGGTGAGATCGTTCCTCACTATTCCAAGCAGCATAGATATATCCTTACAGCAATAAATTATTTTACTAAGTGGGTAGAAGCAGTTCCACTCAAGATGGTTAATGCTGAAAATATCATTGAGTTCATAGATCAATCTATAATCACCAGGTTTGGATTACCTTCCGCTTTAATGTTCGATAATGCATCATAATTTTCTGGAAATGCAATGACTGAATTTGCACTTAAAAGAGGATTCAAACTTAAATATTCAGCCAATTATTATCCATAGGGCAATGGATTAGCCGAGTCTACAAACAAAAACCTAATCAGGATTATCAAAAGAACAGTAGACCAAAATCATAAAAATTGGCATAAATCCTTAATATACGCTTTATGGGCAGACCGAATAACGAAAAAAGATTCCATCGGCACTTCTCCCTTTAATTTAGTTTATGGGAGAGAAGTTGTTCTTCCGACTCATTTAGAAATTCCTTCTTTGTCTCTAGTTCAATACATTGATGAAGTACCAACTTCCTCATTGCACTTAAGGTAAATGGAAATAATCAAATTAGAAGAACAGCGAGAACAAGCTAAGACAATGCATGCTCATCATCAGGCACTAATAAAATCCTCTTTTGATTCAAATATAATGACCATAAAAGAATTTTAGGTGGGAGATTTAGTTTTAAAATGGGACAAGGCACACGAAGAAAAGGGTAAACATACAAAATTTCAAAGAATGTGGCTTGGTCCTTTTCAAATTGTAGAATTCGTATGTCCATCGACATTTGTGTTAAAGGATTTAGTAAGTAAAAAAGACTCTTTGCCTGTCAATGGACAAATTCTTAATAAATATTTTTCATCGAAGATTATTCTTTTATTTCATAGAGTAATAGTTTTTCTCTTTTTTAGAATAAAACCAGTTGTAAATGGTTACATTAGGCATTTACGAAAAAGATACCAACTCTCTTTCAGATTTTGATTTTTCCCTTGTATAAATACCAAATCTTTTGGAAAATTGATCTTTAATATTGAAAGATATAGTTAAAGACTCTAGCCTAGATATGACACTAGTTTCAACTTCATAAAATTTTGATGAAGATAAACCTTTAGTGAAGAAATTGTTTTATATCAGTGCAATGAAAGGTATCAATAACAAAATAAAGATTCTCTTTAGAACAACTACTTCCAAAAACTCTATCATTGTCGTCCAGAGCTATCTAAAGAAGACAATGATTTCCTCCCTGCTAAGGAAATCACAACTTTCAAAGGAACACTCCAAGGATACACTTTATCTTGAAGAATGATAGGTCTCATCACGAGCCGACTTATCATAGTCACAGATATTATTATTTGCTGACTTTGCCAAATACTGCATACCATAACAGGGCAATGACTTAAGATTGTTACAATCAAGAGGCAAGGGGTCTCATCACGAGCCAGCTTGTTCAGCAAAGTTATAAATCAAGTGAATGACTGTGTCATAAATTGGCCACCAAACCAAGACATTGTTCTTTAAGAATAAAAAGAAAATCAAAGCAATAAGTGTAGATATGGATTCTTCTTTGAGAGTTGTAGGTTTCTTAAGTAGGATAAATGATCATTGCTAGGGTAAAAGGTAGCCCTGTC
The DNA here is from genome assembly GCA_000404065.3 of Pinus taeda. Classification (NCBI taxonomy): domain Eukaryota; kingdom Viridiplantae; phylum Streptophyta; class Pinopsida; order Pinales; family Pinaceae; genus Pinus; species Pinus taeda. Next base: position 11,775 of record APFE030141964.1, read on the forward strand.
GAGGCTATGAACGCCTGCTGGCAGCAGAGGCTCTACCTACGACAAATGAGTACATTTTAAAATTGGTTTACAGAGAAGACTTTGTTTTATCTTTACAGACCAAGTAATGACTGATGTAAATGCAAGGACTAACTTGAGGCGGCAAATAATCAAAGTTGAAAATCGCTGAAGCAAAATGTCATTGACAGGTTAGAGCATAATGTACTTTATCTTTCCATAATAATGTTTAATTTTCTGAAAAATTTGTTGTTTTGGAAGCTGAAAAGGTTCAATAGAAACACAGAGATAACTGGTTATTCCAAGTGAATCGCCAATTGTTGTGGCCACCAACAACCCCCCTCCTTATGAAGTATTATTGCTAATACTAAATAAGTGGGGACCCTCAAAAAAATTAGTTAGTGTTACATTTTATTTTTAGATGAAACCTACAACATCATGGACTTAGGAAAATACCTTGAAAAATCTAGAAAAACTTAAGTTTCATAATGAAGAAAATTAAATTTACTCCTTAAAGGATATCGCATCATGCAAAGGATGATAGGATACACCTTCTAAAGAGTTAAAATGATAAAAGGCGATATTTCGATGCGAAACTTCATCGCATCGCATACAATGAATCCAAACACTCACATTGAAAAACTTTAAAACATCGTCGATATGCGATATCACATATCGCACATCGAAAATATCACAAGAATTACACAAGAATTATAACGATCTGCGATATTGCGATATCGCAATACTGCGACACCTCAAAGTTGCGATACTGCGATCTACGATAAAAACAACACGATGATATTGCGACATTGCGATATTGTGATACTGCGATCTGCGACATCGCAAAACGAAAACGCAGGACTCCTCCATCGCAGTTGGTTCTAGCTCATTGTTCGAGAAAACTCTTTAGCCAAGAGTTGGTCATGTATTTTAATGTGAATTAATGGGTTATTGCCATTTGTTAAGGAAGTAGGGTGTTGTGTTTTTCGAAAAAATAACTCACGTAAGGTGGCATGTCTTGTATATCTTCGACATTTAAAAATTTTCCTGTTATTAGTCCTTTATCATTACTTCTACCTCAATGTAAACTGCAAGAAAGAAGGATGAAGCATTATACAGGGCATTATGCAGAAAACAACGAAGAGGGAAAGCAGCGCTCCAATGTACATTTCAGAAGGCATACTTAATCACCCAAGGAAGAAAAAGAGCCGCAAAACTCTTCAGAGGCATCTATCACAGATTTCTCATGTATAGTCATGGTTGAATGGATACTGAAAGACACTGATACCAAAAACAAAAAGTTTAATTCTCAGGGTCAAGAGCTCCCAGAAATACTATTTTTACAAATTTTGGGTTTTATACCGAATGAGAGAAAAAGGCGCAAGAGGCAAAAACCGCATCAGGGAAGCCCAGATCAAGAAACAGAGGCAGTTTCGCGCATCGCTAAGAAAAATAGTTCGAAAAGGAAGGTCCCTAGTTGCTCAGTCACTTGCGAGTCCCGAAAACTGCAAGAAATCAGCGATAGAAGCAATCTGGAAACAGAAAACTGAAGGAAAAACAGAAGGAGTCCGAAGGTTAACCAAGTTGAAATGGGATTAGGCATACATGATAATGCTACATATTCATTGGATGATTCTCAAGTGTATCATCTATTTTACTGAGAAGAGAATGCTAGCTCTTACCGTTTCTGTTTGCTTAACTCAACCAAAGGTGGAAGACAGTCAACTGACTCTACTCAGAAAAATACTGAATGCTTGCGACATTAAGGAGTAGATTTAGAAATAGTTAGTAGATTTAATTTTAGAATAGTTTTGCTTAGAAAGAGGACGGTCATTTAAACTGAATCCTCAATTTCTGTAAATAAGTTATTTAGTTAGTAGTATTTAAACCCTTCTCATGCATTTAGAGAAGGGTCCAGAAATTATCAAACTTGTCCTCAGAACAATGCACTTTTGCACCCTCAGAGGAGGTTTGGTGAATGAATGGACCAAGGTTTATTTGATATTTGCATTGAATATCTGCTACTGATGTTGCAATTATGTAACTCTTAGTAGATGTTGAATCAAGGAGAGATAAATCAATCATTGCTTGAAGCTCATGAGTAGGACTAGTTACAACATGAATGTCTGAGTTATCATTTGGCACTTTTGTGCGGTGATAACTATTTTTTTATGTTTAGTGTATGAATAGCTCATTTATGCGATAAGTTTTAACAGCTATTTCATCTAACTTCTTATACGAAGTAGCTCATCTTTATCAAATTCTTTTCTTATGATAATTGAATGATCTATATTACCTGTTATTGTATGAAATATTTTTAGATCGCATAGAAGAAAGATCACTCCCCGGGTTAGCATAAATTTCGATGTTTTTTTTGTTTATTAGAATACATAGCATAACATTAGATTAGATAGAAGTATTCCAGTCCGAACAGAAACACCCTTCTTTCTCACACACACACACATTGAATTGGGAAACTGGTCCCAGATCCCCTGTCGGACCTGCTATACCAAATGGATAAGGAGCTGCCAACCAAGTTCCGGACTGGGTGGGTATCCCCCTCGTTGTCAACTCGATTTTCGGGGCCCTCAACAGGACCATGGTCATTAGTCCTTGGGATTTAAACCTATGGTTTTGGACCATGGCTTCTCGTCAGATGTGTTGATCCCTAGTATTGGGTCCATGGTATTGGTTTATTATGGTTTTGGACCGTGGTATTGTGGAAGGCCTAAGACTATAAAAGAGGAAGGAGATCATGTGGCAAAGGATCATCTGAATTATTATTGAATATCTGATAAAGTTGTAGATCTGGAATACTGGTAATTGGGTTATGGTGCAGATCTGGATCTGAATAAAGGAGGAACCTTAGCACAAAGAGAAGGATCAGTTCTATTGATGGGTCACAATCTTTCAGCTTGAATGATAGTAGCTTTGTATGATTTTGGTCTATTATATGTGGCGCTTGCTTGATCTATAACACTGATAATCTAGGTTAATTAGTGCTTGAATATCTGAAAGTCCGAATTATCATTTATAGATCTGTACGAAGGTTTAGTGAAGCGAAGGCGCGTATACACATTGGTTCAGTGAATGAAAACAACATATACGCAGGTTGTTCCAAACACAGAAGCGTATGCACGCATGTTGCAGGTTATTGAAATAGCGTATATGTTTTGAGTTGTGATCTAGCTGCTTCTATTTATTGCTGCTGTGTTTTGGGTTTAGATTTTGGTGTGTGGTTTCTTGTACTATGTTATGGGTACAGCTATCATAGAAGTATCTACTTGATTCAGATCTAATTGGTAAAAAGGAGAATAGTTGATGATTGATTGATGTTCATGGATCCAGTCTGAAAATTTATGAAACGTGGTCCCTGGAAGAAAGAGAAGGTTGTAGCCTTCTGTAGGCCAGCACCTATGTACTAGTATCTTGGCTAGTATAAGAGCTAAAGGGGGTTGTAGCTCCCTTCCAGGAGAAGCTGGAGAACGAGAGAGGGTTGTAGCTCTCTGCAGGTTGTAGCCTGTGTACTAGTAAAGGACTGCACCAGTACATTGTAAAAGAAGTTTCTAATTTAAAAAGAAGATAGAGACAAATTGTAGCAGGTGGTTTTCACCCACATTGGGTTTCCACCTTATATCTTGTGTTCTTGTGTGTGATTGTCTTTCTACTCTATTTTACTGTTTCTGGTTACTGGCTATTTGATTCTGAAACAGGGATTAACAATCATGAACAAAAAGATAAAGTAACTTAAAAGTTTGCTTTGTATACGCAGGTTTCCTTCTGAATAGTTGCGTATATACGCGGGTTTAATTAATTGAAGTAGTGTATATCATTCATTTAAAAAAAAAAGAATAATTGACTTGATAATATTGATTCACCCCCCCCTCTCAGTATTATTTCCAACAATCTTTAGCCTATGCATGTATTTGTATAATGGTTTCTTTGACACATGTGAATTTTACTAGCACTTAGTTATGTATTGTGGTTGCTATGGAATTTTAGCTAACATTAACATTGGAAGTGGTAATTCAATGGAGATGAAGATCGTTAGAACAAGTTCTTCACTCACTCTTTATTATACATTTGGTGAATTCTCATAATTGTTATCTTAGTTTTTTTATTTTATCTTATAAACTAAGAGAACCCATGAACACATGTACCATAAAAGCACTTAGAATTTGAAATTCCTAGGATATTCTCACTCTAGATGGTTATGTTTCTATCGAACTAGTCTTGAACTTACAAAAATTATTTATTTCTAGCATGAGGAACATTTACAGAGTTTCAAGTTTCCTTTTCACCATTCGTTTTCTAGAGTTAATTTTCAGCTCTTCCTAGCTCAACTTTATTTTTATTTAATTTTTTTTAATTCATGCATCCTATTGTTGTGGTAAATTTAGCTATTAAGTGAGTCAGTTATTCAACTTTTCTTTGCCTTCATTCCCAAGAATAAGAGATGACTAGTTTAATTCTCTATTGCCATTAATAATCTAGTATATTTGTTGTCTTAATTCCTCAGTGTGTCTACCTTGTTGGGTCACTATTTTGTCACCTTTTAAGTCATCTAATTCATTTTTTTTACCTTTATATTTACTCATTCATCACCATTTCTACCATAAATATTCACAAAAGCAAATTAATACTTCTCCAAATATTCAAGTTGTTAATTATTATGTATTTCCTTTATTATAAATAGCTTCAGAAGGATTATGTTTACTTTGTCGTTGAAGGATTGTGAGTTCAATTCTTGAAGGCATAATTTAATTTTAGTAGCCACCTCCATCATCAATATATTAGCACAATTATAGAATAAATTCAAGAACATAAGTTTTGTCTCTAGGACCTCAGAAATTTATGTATGTTGCTTAGGGATCACCTAGGTAACATTTGTAAGCCTCCAAACACTTGATTAAGGTTATGGCCTAAATTTAGCATCAATTTTTTGAAAAATAACTTCCAAGAAAATGAAGATAGATATTCAAAAAGTAAAACACAATTTTTGTGAAGAATGAGTCTAATTAGGTGACTATTGAATATATTTCTCAAAAACGAAATATCTAGGGGATATGGGTGATTTTCTAGACCTTATTTTCTAAAATGTGTTGTTGCAAATGATTTTATAATAAGTCAGACTTAGATCTAAATGATATTAAATATAATATATAAATAGTATATTTCATACCTTCATTAGGGATATATTGCATGATATCAAATTATTGTAAAAATTGTATTAGCATTTGAACTAATACATAAATGTTCTAGTTACTATGTATATACATGAGTTATATATTTTGAGCTTTCAAAGTATAGACTTATATGTTCTTTTCTGAGAAGTCAAGACTGCTATAGGGATTAATTCATGGGTGTTTGGTTATGTAGAAACCCTCAAGGATCTTCCTCGGATTCTTGGCAAACTGTAAGATTAGCTGCAACTATCACAAAGATACATGCATATCTATGTTTAAGAAATGAGAATCAAAGCAAGAAGGACTTATTACCTCAATTCGTAGTGTGGTGTTGTAGCTACGTGGAAGACCCCTTAGCTAGCTCCAGATCAAAACCTGCACATAGATAATATAAGTGTAATATCACAACATATAACTTTGACAAACAACGCATTAACATATAAAGATATCTAGATTCATATGTCTAAGCCACTCATAATAACGACATTGCATGAACATATAAACAAATTATACTACCAACATCGTGGTGTGGATAACACAATTGTAGTTCTATATTGATGTAGAAAAGAATGACTACAAGCATTGGTTGTATCAGCCTTCCCTTACCCCTCCAGCTCCTCTCTCTCTCTTTCTCCTTTCTTAACCTCTTCTAATGCCTTAGTCAGAGATTATCCTCGACATTCAAATAGGAAATACTTTCAAATGGTTTGAACTCTTCCACAATGGCCCTAGCCTTTCATATATAGCATGTGAGGATAAGGTTGCCAAGTCCTTCATCAATTCCATTACACAAAAGCAGTGATGTTTCCATGCCTTTGTTCTCTTTCTAGTTTGTAGACTCCATTATGAATTAGTAAGTTCTCCAAACCAGTCAAGTTTTGATGCTTCCCTACTTTTGTAAGCTGACATAGGAGAGAATCTTGGGATATTTCTCAGTCAGTTCGTTCCCTTGACCCATAGAAACTCATTAAGTTCACTAATGCTCTTAGCAAGGTAACATATAGAGTTACACTAGGAACTAACACACCATTAGCCTTGCTAGGAAGCTTTATAAAGTAGGTTGCTAGTTCCTAGACAATGTTAGCTTGACAACTGGGCCTGTGAACCTGGTTAGTACTTCATTCATCATGTCATTCTCCTCTGAGCTGGTGAGGAGTCCACTTTCCTATATAACAAATTCCCCCTAAAATATGAGACCATAGGTTGTGACGATGGCCAAATACTTTATATATAACTGTCCTTTTATTTGGAAAAGAGAGAGAGAGGATCAGAGCTTCGGGTGGTACAAGAAACCTGATACAATACATATATATAAAACAACTAAAATCATGTCTTGATTCGGCCATTTCGACACTCAGTAGCTATGTTAGGGTGATTTTCTCAATAAAGAGATATGATGATGTTGGTCGCCGATAATAACAATGTGGAACCTGTGTCATAATAAGATCATTATGATGAGTTGTCTCTAAAAAGCAATAACCTCAACTTGGGAGAGGAAACAACGCTGAGTGATGTAAGCCTCTATCCAAGGTCTTGATTTCCGCTTCACCACAACAGCATAGATTAATACATGTGAATAAAGGTGTTGAAGTTGAACATGCATGAAATCACCTAATTACCAGTCAATAATGGAGACCTTAACATACTCGAGGATGGCCACTAATAATGGTGATGGTCTCCAATATGCACAGTACAATATAGCAAGTGTGAATAATGTTTTTGTCGTGGAACACTCATAGAATCGTTTAACCAGGAGCCAATAATGAAAACCCCTAACCAAACATAAGGTAACCTGCCACTCATGTCTGCATGTTCCAAGTCACTGAAGTGTTTCTAGGCCTTCTTCCTAGATAGAGTGTTGAAGTCAATAGGAAGAGGCCTGTCGAAAGGTATGCAATAATGTGCCCTACATCAATCGACATGAAACGAGACAAGAATGATTTTTTTTTTATGAATATTTTGAGCATTACATCAAAGAGATAGAGGGAATGATGAATGAATATGCTTGATGGTTTGATGGACGAAACAGAAGAAAAATGTTTTCCCTTGAACAATGGAAGGCATGACATAACAGTTTTAACCATGCAACACTAGACTCATGAACACCAAAGAGTGTTACGATACAGAGATGTAAGAACATTGGGGTATATAGGCTAAACTCATAGGATGGTAAGGTTCATATTGAGAGCTCATCACAAGGAAGGTTTATCTGAGTGAGTGCCATGTTCAAGGGAACGACTGTTGCTAAAAACTGGTTTCAAAATATTGGACACAAAGCGATTATATTGTCCACTTTCCCCAACTGATTAGTTTAGTGAGTCCAAATGGGTAAACTCGTTTGTATTTTATGTTGGAAATAATACTAAGAGGGGGCGTGAATAAATATTTGAAAATCAATATGTTTTTCATTTCCATAATCATATTTATATACGCTACTTCACAGTGAAGGGAACTCGCGTGTGCATGCACCTATTCTTAAGGCAACCAATGTATATCTTGTGAACTTATGATTCAGTTAACTCATCATATGTTGATCTTTAATCTGTGCATCAATACTTTATTAAACATTAAATAGTAACCATGTGTAGTTAATAACAGAATGAACCATCACACATAAGCAACACACATGAACACCAAGATTTAAGGTGGAAACCCAATGTGTGTGAAAACCACTTGTTGTTGTCATCTCTCTCTTCTTTTAATAATAAGAAAGATATGTTTACAACATTGTACTAGTGTAGACTCATACAAGTATGCAAGCTTCTACCTGCAGAAGGTTACAACCTTCTCTCATTCTCCAGCTTCTACTGGAAGGGAGCTACAACCCCCTAGCTCTTGTACTAGTTTATATGTTTACTAGTACATAGGCGCCAACCTACAGAAGGCTATGACCTTATTTCTTCCCCCAAGGACCACGTTTCATAAATTTTTAGACTGGATGCTCCTGGTACACAACAATACACATGAAGGCATCGATTCATCCAATTTTCATACTAGACCCATCAACAACAATGAAACCCAGAAAATCATAAATGTAATACAACCATCAAATACATCTACATCAGCCAATCACTAAACATCAACCATTACTTTCTGAATCAACCACAATTGAATCAATCAATCACTTGACAACCCATCATCATTGAAGCAAATCATAATCAATTAATCTGATCACTCAACACATTGTCACCAGAATATAGTCACCAGAACACAAAGCGGAACCCATTACTCTACAACAACAAACAAAAACAACTAAAACTTTTAAACATCATACTTCATAAGGTATACAATGCTTCCATGTGTCGAACCAGCGTGTATACAGACTTTTACCAAAGGGAACCTACGTACAGAACTGCAAATTCAATTTTAAAATGCATACGCTACTTTGATATGCTAAACCAGTGTGTATATGCTCTTTTACTAAAGCGAACTTGTGTACAGATCTATAAATGCTAACTTAAAACATCACAACTATTCCAAACTTCAGTCATACCCAGATCATCACATTTATAGAATAAAACATGCGTCATTATTCGGATCTAGATTGTTCAAGCTCAAACCACATAATGATAATACTCTTAAGATTTTATGATCCCAGTCCATCAACCTTCATCAGCCATATTTGTGCATCCTTAGATCAAATCAAGCAAACCATCAAAAGCTCATTAACCTACATATATGATCCAACACTTCATAAGATATTCAAATCCTTGCACTTCTCTTGGCCTAATGATCTTCTCCTCCTTATACATTTTTAGGCCTTTCTCAATACCATTGACTAGAACCACTTAGGACTAATACCTTGGTCCAACTACCTAGGTTCAATACCTTGGACCAATTACCTCAAACCAAGTACCTTGGATCAATACCTTGGACTAAATACCTTGGTCCAAAACTTTGATTTTCCAACATGTATGTGCTTTTCCTTGTATGAAAGTGCGTGGGTATGTATATGCTTCTTTTGTTCAGTAAACTTGCATGTATATGCAGCTTGGACAAGGTGAACTTGTGTATACCTCTCTTTCTTCATTCTTTGTAGTTTGATCTGTAATCCTTTGTTGTTAACCTGCTGCACTGTGAACTATCATCTGAGAGAGTTGCCATTGTACATTCCTTCTGAACTAATTCCTTTGAACCGCCTTGCATTTTGTCACATCTGTAAACACAGCTGCCATGCATTCTGTCACATCTGATATCTCTTCTGTAGATTGATCTAGTTACCATATACAAGTGAGTTGTGCTGCCACAAGTGGGTTTCCATCAAGTACAACACATGCATCATAATGCCAAAAATCTCCCCGTTTGGACTTCATGGCAACCATGTTGGTGTTGATTACTGCAAGTTGTAAAAGCTATTAGAGTTAACAAGAAACACCAAAATACTCTCCCCCCTTTGACATCAAGGGCAAAGGGCAGACCAAGATATTCCCCCTCTTTCTTATCAAGGGCAAAGGGTTGACCAAAAGAAGACTTTCATATATGAATAGTTGAATATAAACATTGATCATGCTCCCCCTAAGCACATTCTCAATTCTCTGATTAAACTCCCCCTTTGTACATGTTGAGATGCACTATA